>OY979711.1:12921006-13195256 GCA_963855925.1 Inga laurina
AAAACGAGAAAATTCGCTTACGCAGAACAAAACGGGTAATATGTATGTATGTATGCGTGTATGGATAAAGACAATTTGCCATCTCTACCCTAATACCATGCCATTTTCACACTTTACTCATAACGCAGGAACCAATAAACATCAACAAAAACCATTTACAATTCTTCAATGATGAACATTTTTTGAATGTGTAGTAAAATATTCACAGATGGAAAAATTGCTTTTTAGACCAGGTAAAAATCACTTTTTAGACCGGTTTTGGATGAAATATTGATACAGTCGATCTAAAAAGTCTGTTATTTTTTAGAACGGTTAAACAACCGGTCTTAAAAATCACTTTTTAGATCGGTTGCTTGAAAACCATATCTAAAAACTCATTACTTTTTAGACCGGTTATTATGAAAACCGGTCTAAAAACTATTTATTAGACCTCATATTTTAAAAATAAGTATTAAAAGTTATACTTTTTAGACCGGTTGTTCTAAAAAACTGGTCTAAAAAATGTTTTTAACACCTGACTACACGCGTGTGACCATTTCCTGAATCTCATATAGATGATCCCTCAAATGAAAAGGTTGGGAAGCTTTGGGTCTCCGTCGTGAGCGTGGTGATCTCCAATCCCGCTTTCCAAACAAGTTGTTGTCGTGACGGATTCTTCCGAGTTCATCGACGGCAAATCCAGCCGTCGGACTTCTGGTATGCAGTCGTGGACAGGAACTTTATGAGTAAAGATTGGCGTCAATCGGAGGTTGAGATTGGACGTCTAGAGCATGGCAAAGTCATCGGACAGTCTGAGTTTACTGCCAGGAGAGACCTTGTTATCACATTGCAAATTCGAGTTCAGATCTTGGATCTTCCGCATGTCATTGCACTTGACCTCCCTTTCAAATGCTTCATCCATAGCTGAAGCCGGGGCATCCAAGCTTACAAGCTTCGGCATGGGCTTCAACGTGCCATCGCACAGCACCGTCTCCATGCCCGCTTGGCACAAGTGCCAGTTTCACGTCCACAAAAGCCCCACATCTCAATTAACAAGGTTCACTGTCTGGCCGCACGCTTCGAACAACAAGGACTGAAATAGAGCTGTACACATACAACAAACAAGGAAGCATTAGTCAAATTTTCAGCAAGAGAACACAAATTTCCTTTTCCTTCTTTCATGCATCTCGCATTTGAGAGTAGAGAAGCCAAATTATTAACAGAGTGGAATCAATTACCAATCCTCTGGTTGGGAGGGATGTTAGAAATGATAGACATAAAAGTGAAAACATAAAATCAAGCGAAGAAGATCGAGCTTGCAGAGTAATTGTGCCAAGAAGAGAGGTTTCAGATTCAAAAAGCAAAAATTAGGTGTGATGAAGAGGAGATTCAAAAATTTAGGGGTGATCTTTTAGACTAGTTATGCTCAAAATGAGGTCTAAAAAGCTCATCTTTTAGACTGGTTCTTTGAAACATTAGGTCTTAAATGGAATAAATACATTATTTTTTTAATTTCGCAAATTTTAGACCAGTTATAAGAAACAATCGGTCTAAAAATTTTTATTTTTTAGACTGGTTATTAGAGACAACTGGTCTAAAAAGTTACAAATTTTTTTATTTTTTAATTATTTTTATCTTTTTAGACCGGTTGTTCGGAAACCAGTCTAAATAATATCTTATAGACCATATCTTTTAGGAACAAATATCAAAAGTTCTTTATAATTATAAAACTGCCACCGGTCATTCTTTTTAGACCTTATTTTCTGTAATTGGTCTAAATGTGGTGGTCTAAAAAGGGTATTTTGTACTAGTGATTGGTTGGGGAGTTATCTTTGCAATATACTACCTTATGTACTTAATATAAGACCCAGTTGAATTTTTTAAAGAGATTAAAAAGGCCAAATAAATTACTTTAAAGTATCTATATTTATCATTTTTCTCCAAACTAATTTGCTTTATTTATAAACTGATATATAATCTAATGATACACAACATATGCATATGATTAAATAGTATTTTTGTTTCCTTAATTTCTTCAAAAAAAATTTAATTAGATCTTATATTAAAAACGGGAAGGAGTAAAAATTATAAATTTAATAAATTGACCCCCTTTTTCTTTTTTTTAATAAAAAAATTATGTGAGTTAGCGGGGCTTGAATGGAATTGACTCCCGTTTATATTAACAAAGGAGGACGTGGGCATAAATACTAGGCCCAGTTATTTGGGCCATAATAAGTCATAGGCCATGTTGCTTTCAACACAGTTGGGTCCAAATCAAGTTTGGGGCGGAATCTCCAACAGTAAAGTTTGGAATCCAGCACGTGCGGTGGTCATTGAAACGTGGCAAGCAAATGGGGACTTGCCGCTGCCGCCCCAACTAGTCCCTCACGGCTCACGCTCTCAAACCCACACACCACAGACAAACGTGCATCGTCGTGACTCGCTTCTTCTGGTTTTTCCAAAGAGAAAGATAATAAAGCTTTCCTTTCGTTTTCTTTAATCATTTCGGTGCTGGATTCCGTCTTCGGATCGGCGTGACTCACCAACGATGTGGCGAAGAATTTTCTCTTCTCAGCTCAAATCGCTGGGCACGCTCTCCTGCTCATCTTCCCGATTTTCTTCTACGCCCTCTCGATTCGGAATCAACACTTCTTCATTTGTTAATCGCTCCTCCTCTGCTCCTCCTCGCCATTTCAGTTCCGGTAATCTCTTTTCTTTCGTTACTGATCGTTTCTTTAGCGATTCATGGTTTAATTGACACAATGCCTTGCTTTATTTGGTTTTTGTCATATAAAATAGTTGATGCTGCCATCAGAAAGACGGTTGAGGATGTAATGCCTATTGCTACTGGCCATGAGCGTGAGGAGATTGAGGCAGATCTTCAGGTGGCTACTCTCGCGCTTTTCTGTTTTTTTTAATCAAGCGGATTGTGTATCGTGCTGAGTCATGGTTGTTTCTTTCTGTTAGGGGAAAAAGCTTCTGGATATAAACTATCCTGAAGGTCCTTTTGGTACAAAGGTTAGTCTTCTAATATTTTCAAGATTCTTAGAAAGTTTTATAGCTGCGTGTGGCGGATTATTTTGCAGCCAGGAAAAAACTTAGGAAATAAAAGAAAACTGCCAGAGTATCTTAACATTGTGTATTAAAACATTGTAGTTCCCATTTAATTTTATCAAGATGTGATATTTGATATGCATGTAAATAAAGGCATCCTTAATTTGAATAAATTCAACCCTTTCATTAATTTTTTCCCCGTAATTTATACCATAGCAGGCGCTAGGCAGTGATGTAATGCATCATTATTGACTTATAAAATTAAATAAATACTTGTCAACTTTTGCACGTCAGCCCTGCATTAGTTCAAATTACTATCTTTGAATGATCTTTATATTAGAAATGCTTGCCAATTTGTTCCTATGGATGCAATGGGGTACAGGGATGTAGAATGAAAAATAAAGGAAGTAACATTATGAATGGATTAAAATATGGATATTTACTGACTTTGGAACCTAAACTGCTTATAACAACAGTATGATCATCCTTTGAAGCAATTTACGATGGACACAATAATGCCATTGTAAAATAAAACAAAGTATGGGGATCTTTACTATATTTGGTTGTGAAGAGGAACAACGAGCAGAAGGCTGGAAAACCAAGAAGAACTTATAAACATAAAATAGAGTTGTTGCATCGTGATATGGATTTGGGGAGGGAAAATCATCTTCAACCTCTCTTATTGAAGTATCCCATTCACTTCTTCCATTCTGTCCCAGATGGACACTAAGTACTTGTTGCTATTTACGCCTTTTTGTTCCTTGTCACATTTAAGCTTGATAACATTCCTTGATTATTTGATTGACCTAGCTTCCAGATGTAACAATCATGCTTCTCTCTTGATAATTTTTTTTAAAAAAACTTGCCTCTGAGTTGAAAGGTTACATTTTATTTATTTTGGGTTCACATTCACTTTTTCGCTATTGTGTAATACTATTTTGTAAACATGTTCTATCTTATATTAATGGTCATTGTTATTTTGCTTCATAGGAAGCACCTGCTGTTGTTAAGTCATACTATGACAAAAGGATAGTTGGATGCCCTGGAGGTGAAGGCGGTGGGTACTCCTTATCTCTTCCTTATCATTAGATATGTTCCATTGTGTGTGAGTTTCTTCACAAGTTGATGAAAATCATCATGCTTTTGTTATGACATTGAGGTAAACAACTTTTTAATTGTAGAGGATGAGCATGATGTTGTCTGGTTTTGGCTGGAGAAAGGCAAGCCTCGTGAATGTCCAGTTTGCACACAATATTTTGTGGTTAGTTGAAAGTTCCATCTACTTTATGTTTAATTTTTACTCCCCATATGTATTAGCATAACATGATCAGGTTTGACTTGCATGTATGCTCTCTCTAGTCCGAAATATAAGTCACTTTATAGAAGAATTCTTTGATCCATAATATAAGTCACCTGAAAAGTAATTAATGCTTATTTGTCTATTTTGCCCCCATAATTAATGCTTAAATGTGGCTCCTTGTATCTCTCTCCTTCAAACCCTCATTTAATATGAGTGAAGTAAAACTTTCAAGATAGATTTAGTGAGTTCACTACTTTTTCTTGATTGCAATGAGGTGCTTTAAAGTGACTTATGTTTTAAACTAGATGGAGTAGGTATGTAAGTTTGTAGATTAAAAATTACCTACTTGTTTGCAGGCACTTGTCCTGTTCAGTATCAAGAATACTGCTTGTTATGAATTGCACATATTAAGGCTGCTGTCATGAAATTTGTATTTGGATAGAGTTTTTCTAACTAAAGTCATCACTGTCTTGTTACTTTGGACTAGTCTTAATTATATTGGCTGCGAAGTTTTTGGTTCTCTTACAGTAATTATCTTAGAATCAGCTTCAGCATGTCTGCATGTATCTTCTCCTATCTCTGTTTAAAGTGATTCTTATTCCAACAAGAATTATCGGACATTCTTGATCACTTAATATGGAATTGAGAGACTTTGTCAAATTGTCGCAACATGACAACATTTATGTCTAACTTTGATTGAAATTGATTCCCATATGGTACTCAATACATAGATTTAATATCAGGTAGGCTTGCCTTGATTGTGACCCAATGAGAGTTAGCATGATAATCGTGTTACTTTATAAAGGGATTATACTACAGAATGTCACTGATCGTTCAACCTCACGTTTTAACAGCTTAAAGTGGTTGGACCCGGTGGTCCACCTGACGGACATGGCGACGATGAGGACCATCATTGATTGTAAGCTTGCCAAGAAATTTTGGACAGATGGAGAGGCTTTGTCTAGCAGACACTCAAGTCTTTATAATACCGGAGGCATTAATGTTGTTTGCTTTTTTATTGGATTATACATTGTTATGATGATGCTCTTGCAAATTTTGGCATAGAAAATTTGTTAACTGCAATAATGATATTGACTACATGATCTTTTTTAGGTTGCTTAAAATAATAATTGAAGGAAAAGCTTCTATGTTCGGATACTTATATTTGGAAAAAGAAATTATTGTGTAGATGACACGCTTGAGTAATAGTTCAACTTTGGATGGTTCTTTTTTTTTTTTTTTAATGCATAATATGGCCAAGCTAGCTTGGAAAGTACATACACCAAAACAATCTAAATATCAAAAGCATGTAATGAGTCCTCCCTCATGATGGGAATGCACCCAGGGTGAGGAACTGGTAAAACAACTAAGGACTGGACTAAATTCTGGGCATCCCTTGTCAAAAAATCTGCACACCTGATTGTATCTCTCGGTGTATAGCGGAGCTCAATGTCCCATTCAGAGTAAAGTAACTCCCTAACTGCATTAATTTTCAACCGAAGTGGATGATGTAGACCACTATCCTGCAACTTTGGATGGTTCTACTTGCAGGTGTATGTGCATGCAAAAAATTCTCTTTAAGATAAATATTAAAAATGCAACGTGTAGGTAATAATCATTACTTATACTAAATTGACATTTATATTTATGTGGCCACCTTAAAAAAGGGGTATTTATGTCTCTAATTAAATTTATGGACATGTCCTTTTTTTTTTTTTCTTCTTTTGTTATAATGGACATGGCTTTAATTATTGCATGATCCTCGTTCTAGTTTCTGAAAATAATCAAAATATTGACTCAGACCCAAATGGGACTCAGCAGGCGTTCTCCACGCACAGGAGGACTAAATCCTAGTGGATCTTTGGTCCCAACTTCAATAAACGTCATATTGGATTGTATCCTATGGATAACGGATGCAGACAGCAGAACCAGTTTTGGCACCATTCAAATACATGGTCCGAATTTAAAATTTTTTGTTAATAATTTAAAAAAAAAAAAAAGGGACAGTTAAAAGATTATATTATTAATTTAAGTTATGTGATCATGAAAATATTTTATTCAAAAAAAAATAAAAGTAAAAAAAATTAGGAAAAACAATATGAAAATACCACTTTAATTTTAAAATTATAAATCAGTGATTTTCCAAAAAACTGAGTTGTCAATTGTTATAATCTTGTTGTCAATCTCATTATTCTTATAGTCAATAAAACCAATTGGGATTTTGAAGTTCTAAGTGACATTTTTTTTAACTTTTTCCCCAAAAACTAATCTAAACCATCAAAACTAGAACAGGGTGAGATGTAGTGGTGGTGAGTTCTTGGTACCCAAACTTGTTCCAGAAAGAGAAAGACATGTTGCAGCCAAACAAAATCAGAAGGAAAAAAAAAGAAGTAAGAAATGACATACTAATAGGGAAAAATTATTCTTAACAAATCAAATTTATAAATCTTTTATTTCGAATGATGCTGACATAATAATTTTATTTATTCAGGATCCATCGGAATAAGAAATTTGAAAATATCTTTAAACATAATTTTTCCTACTAATATTTCCAAATGAAAGTCAAAAGGTAAAAAATACGAAAACAAACAAAAAAAAATGGTGGTTGGGAACGAATGACGCATAAATAAGTAAATAGAAATAATTTCATCAAAAAAAAGTATATAGAAATAAGGGAAAATTAAGGAGAGGGACCAAGGAAAGAAAATATTTATTATAAAGGATCTGAAAAATTGTAATTATTTAGAAGAAATAAAAATTAAAAAAAAATAGTAATTTGCTAATCACTAAATTACCCTGACTTTAACTTAAAAACTGAGAATAAAATAAAAAATTAAAAAGAGTCCTCTTTGGGACTCTATATGGGAAAAGATTTGGAAATTGTTGGACCTCAACGCTGCCGTTTACTCATGGGCCTGCATCCCGTCGGAGTCTGCTCACAAATTCATCGAAATGTAAACTATAACATCCCAAATTTTATTCACAAAAAATATATTGTAATTATTTAAATAATTCAATAAAATGGTGAATATTCATGAATTTGGATCTTATGAATTTTAAAAATATTTATATTTATAAGAAAATGGGTAAATTAATTCAAGAATTGAATTAAATTATAAAGGTGATAGCTAAGAATTGAATTAAACTATAAAGGTGATAGCAAAATCATAATTTTGCCAATTTATCCCAAGATTAATTATTTTTCAATTAATTGGATTTAATTTCAATTAATCAAGAAAAATAAAAGAAAATGTATAAATTGAATATTCTTGGAAGGAACTTGTGCATAAAATAATTAAAGGAACTATAGAAAATGTTGGAACAATTCTTATTTCCCTTTTTCCTTGATAATTTCTCCTAGCTTATGGAAATTGAAGGGAAAAACAATTGTTGAGATCAAGATATGCCAAGTGTCATTAATCTAAGCTAAGAGGAATAAACAATGATTCTTCAATATGAGCACATGGGTTAGTACCTTAAGATAATGTTTCTTGGACTAAGAAGCTTAAGACAAATGGAAAGAAAGTCCATTTGGTTTCTTAAGGAACCTTTATGCGTGATGGGCTAGAAGGAAAGGAGAAGAAATTTTGTTCAAACTCAATTGGACTCTATGACATAAATTTGAAGGAGATAAGGCCTAAGTACTAAATTGATGTCATAAACCAAATTACCACCATTTATTAAATGAAGAGAAAAGGTGAGATAATTTATGAAGTCACTTCCTTCATCTTTCCTTGCCATTTTCGTTCAAAGTCAAAGAAAGAAGAGAGAGAGAGAGAGAGAGAGAGAGCTAGAGAAGCTTCATACTCTAGAGAAAAGGAAGAAGAAAAAGACTAAGGTAAGTTATGATTTCTTAAGGTTTCTTCTTCTAATCTTTCATAAAACGCTTCTCTAATCTCTTCCTTTCCATAAACTCCATGGTTTAGCAAGAAAATCTTGAGTCCAAAGAGAGAGAGGGAGAGGAGGACTCCTAAAGAGAGGAAGAGAACTCAAGAAAGTAACTTCACAAATCCTAAAATTATGCTAGTATGTGGTTGTTGTTGATGATTATAGTTGGATTTGGTTATTTTGTTGAGTTTGCAAATTTGGACTCAGTGGGCAAAAATAGGTGGGGTTACAGTTGTGCACTTTTTTGGTAGAGGCCGAAAAAGTATAATTACGAAAACGCCATTGAAATCTCTAAATAGGGGCTGTCAAGGGCATTTTCGTAATTTGACACTAAATTTGGTGATTTTGAGCCTGGAAATGGATTCTTTGGGCGAAAATAAGTCAAAATAGCTTTTGTCAAAATTTTGGGAAAACGTGCCATCAGGGTGGGCTTGGTTCCTGGGGGTATTTTTGTAAATTTTCACCATAGACTAATATAATCATAATAAACACTATGGAAGAGTCTAAAATGATACTTGGATAGGTTATGGCCTATTTCAGGTATATTTAATATTTTAGGACCGAGTCGGACGCCTGGACAACACGCTTTACGAGGCACTATTAAATAGAGAATTATAAAGCTTTGAGATAGGGACATTATCCTTCATACACTATGCCATAAGTTATGTGATTGTATGGATGTCATTGTTTTGTAAATGCATTTCATTAATCAACATGATTTGCTTAGAGAGGGGCAGTTAGTGCCAGAGGTGCACTTACATTGGGAGTTGGCAGAAGTCCAACCAGTGTAGATTGTGGTGCTGAGCCCTACTCATGTATACATGAAGATGATGTGTTTATATTGTTCATTAATTTGTGCATATCTTGGCGCATGTCATATTTACTTTTCGCATTCTCTATGAACGATATTATGTCTTTACGGGGATTCTTCGAAATCTTACCCTATTTTTAAACCAATACCTCAGCGGTTACCAGTGGAGCAAAGGGATGACGTAGACACCAGAAAGTGAACGGCAAGTGTCTCAAGGCGAGGATAAGATCGTGGTCATAATTAGTCTATTTTGTAATATTTTCGTGAAATTTGTAAATATTAAAACTTCTGCTGTATTTTCTGTTTCCGTCAGCGAACGATATCAGAATTATTGTAAATAAATATTTTTATTAATATAATTGTACTTTTCTGTATGTCCATTGAATTCCGTCTTTATTCTTCTCTAATTATCGAAATGAAAACGGGTGTTGAAATAAATAAGGATTGATTATTGATGATCTGTGCCCAGTATTGCCAAAGCGATGTGGAGGACGAAATTCATGTTTTTTGAGACTGAAATCTCATTTTTCTCCTTTGCAGTAGTTGCTTTGAATCTTTATAGCTTTGGGAGTGGAAGAATCCCATGGGGTAAACCAAAATCAGACTATTTGAAAAAGGTACTATATTTCTATCGTCTAACATTTCTTGTTAATTTCGTGATTAAAATTTTATATTTTAATATTTAATCTTTCTAAATAATTATAATTTTTCAGATCTTTTATAGTAAATATTTTCTTTTCTTAGTCTTTTTCCCTAATTCTCCCTAAAAATAAGGACATATAATCAGTATTATTATTATTATTATTATTATTATTTGATACGCTACTACAACTACTTATTATTATTATTATTATTTAAATTTTACAGAATATAGAAGAATTTCCACCAACCTCTCCATCTTTTGCCAAAGGGAGCGACGGAAATGACAGAAAAGCATAATGAGGACATGCTGACATGACACCTTAATATTATTACTTTTATGAAAATGTTTTCCCAAATGCTTTTCTCTTCTGAAAAAATACTTTCTTCAGTATAATGAAGTAATAAAATCTAAATCTGGTAATTGGAATCCGAATAGAATATATTCAAAGGCTCATGCAGTATTGGAAACAAACATTTCAACATTTGTAAGGGATGGATTGAAAGAACAAATATTCTTATTGAGAGAGTTATCAACATTTAGTATGTGGCTTAAAAATGATTGACTCTAATAAAAATAGGAAAATTTAAAAAAAAAATACCTTGGAGTATAGGAAAAAAAAACAAATCAATGTTGTGAAATTCGGAAGTCCCAAGTTAGTTTGTGTCAGTACGGAGGAGCGATCTGGGATTTTGAAATCTCAGCGAAAAGACGAATTTGCCCTTCAGTTGTCTCTCTCTCTCAGCTCAGAATAACAACACTAGTCTCTTTATTAATAACATTGCATTCTACATTAACAACTCATATTTCTACTTTCACAATAACAACACCGGTCTCTTTATTAACAACATTGTATTATATATTAACAACTCGACTTTCTTATTTACAATAACAACACCGGTGTCTATATTAACAACACTGTATTCTACATTAAGTCATTAACAACTCTACTTTCTTGTTTCCCAACTTCATAATTTAAGTTTCATGCCCAACAACAACACATCTCTCTTTATTAACAACACCGTATTTTATATTAACTATACCATATTTTGAGATATAAAGATGCAAAAGAATAAAGTGGAGTTGTTAATGTAGAATACGGTGTTGTTAATAAAGAGAGAGGTGTTGTTATTTCAAGCTGAGGGGGGGGACAGCTGAAGGGCACATTTGTCTTTTCACCGAGATTTCAAAATCACATATTCCTCCTTCGTACTGACATAGTGCTGACCTGGGATTCCAAATTTCACCGCACTGATTTGTCCTTTTAAATATTCTAAAATATTTTTTTGGATTTTTCCCAATAAAAATAAACATGTGCTTATAAAAAAATGAAAAAAAAAATTGAATTAAACCAAATGAAACTTATTTTTGGCTCCATTAAACACTAATCAAATTGTAAAATGGGAAAATCCCTAATAAAAAACTTTACAATTCCTAAAAGACAAAAAAAATATTTTGAATATTTATAATTCTGAGAAGTGTTAGTACTTGATTTTTTTTTTTTAAATTTAATAGAAATGTTCTTATTAAATCTCGTTTTTACTTTCTTTTGTCCTCTCCCCCCCTCTTCTTCGGGTTCCATGCCGAAAGGGTCTAGCAATGGTGGCTAAGACAACCTATCACGCCCTTATCTTATTTTCACATTTTTTAGAATATTTTGCGAAAAATGATACGTAGTTTGGTGGGTAACATAGGAATAGCATAATTATATTGATAATATGTGCATCATTACATAAATTCCCTATAGGGGTTCATACATAACACTTACAAATTATGTAGTCGCACAAGGCTACTAGGGTATCTAAACCCATTCCAGTGAAATAGAGACATCTTCTCATCTTCGTTCTACCACTGTAATCCTTTCGTGTAGTTCTCTTCTTTATTCTCAACATATCTTCTGTCTTCTCCTATCTAAATTGTTGGTAGGGGAGGGTGAGATTTGAGAGAATCTCAATAGGAAAACAGTACCAATATGCATGCAAGATAAGTGCTTAATACATGACATGCTTGCATTATATAAACTCATGCTTACACAATGACATATCTGCATACCTAATGTTTCATGCAACAAAACTATGGCCACAGTATAAACAGAAACAGAGTTTCAATCATTCATATGTGTTTCACATAATCAAGCAAAGTAATAACATACATCAATATACCAGCACAAATATCAAATACATGCAGGAGGGGTAAGTTCCCTACCTTAACCCTTTTTACTACTTGAAAAGGACTCCTCGATATGCGTGCCAACAACTCGGGTTCTCAAATCGGTTCTAAAATTTCAAATATACAATTTTAGGTACTTACAATATGCTTTTAGTGGTTATATGAGTCTACTATGCAAATTTACCAAAATGCCCCAGGACCCTGGCCCGCCCTGCCGTACCCAGTCCGACTGCACTTTCTCTGAAATTTTGACCCAGGCTATTCTGACATATTTTTGCCCAAGGAATCCATTTTTGACCTTGGTTTTCTCAAATTTCAGCCCCAATTATGAATTTACCCCTGATAGCTCCTATGTGATTGTTTTAAGACTATTTTTGTCATTTCACTTTCTAGGGCTTTTCTCACTTTGCACCCAACATGAATCCTACAAAATTTTTCATTCTAAACATACTGGAATCATCAAAAACACCAAAATCCAGTCCAAACACAACCCAAAACGGATCTGGACGAAATTCCATAATAATTAGAGAAAATAGAGTTTTATGATTTCAATCCATAAAACACCTTCTTATAACCTTTAATCACTTGTTTAACCACTTAATTACACTTCCTAGATGATTAATCCAAATTTGGGCAGCACTTCCCCTTAGGATTTGAGCTCCCCAAAATCACAAAGTCATGAAAACCAAGCCAATAACCAATCAAATCACCAACAATAAACATAAATCAACATATAAGGTAAGGTTTCATGATTTACCTTTAATTCCTCCTCTTTCTCTCTCTAAAACATCCTCTCTCTCCTTCTTCCCTCAGAATCTTGCTTGCTAACCATGATATTTATGGAGGAGAAGAGATTAGAAGAGGTGTTATACAAACTAGAAGGCAAGAACACTTCAAATCACAAGGTTTACCTTAGAATTTTACCTCTTGTGTTCTCTTGCTTCTCTATGTCTCAAGCTCTCTTCACTCTCTATTTAGTGTGATAAAAATGAAAATGAGAAGGAAGGAAAGATGATGAAGTGTTTAAAATATCTTCATCTTACTTTATGATATATTATAATATTGGTTTATGGCATATGCTTTTATCTTAATGCTCATCTCTTCTTGATTATGTCATAATCTTCCCATTAGTTTAGGACTAGATTTTCCTCTTCTCCTCTTGGCCCAAAAAGCCACTTTAGAGCCCTTCATGACCCAATTTAGTTCCTCCATTTAACATAACCAAATGCACAATTAATTTTTATTTTATAATAATTACACATGTGCTTAATTTACTTGGCCACAAACTTTCCTTCTTGAATTAATCCTAGCCAAGTAAAGTATTTTCCTTCTCCCAAATATCCACCAATAAAGGGAAAATATGGGCTTTTAATTTATTCCACAATTTATACAATTGTCAACATATTTTATTTTCCAATTTTTGGAATAGTGTCAATTCCAGCAGATTTTCTACCCTAACTTTAAAAATCATAATTAAATTTTTAGACATCGTTTCTGAGCAATTCCAAAGGCTATGAAACCCTTATTGAGTCTAGTTTCAAGAAAAAATATGGCCTTTAGCCAGTTGGAAGCACATCATCCCCAGATTTAATTTGTTTGGGTGCTGCTCCAAAACTTTTCAGATTTTTTGGGTTAAATTCAAAAATTCATAACTCTCAATCCACTGGTCAAAATGGCTTATAATGCTATCAAATTAAAGCCCTGGATGTCTACTTTCACCCTGTAAAATATCATAATTTTTGGATATCATTTGATCATCCAAAATCCTAAGAAAATCTCATTGCCCTCACAAGAATTTCACCATTTTACTTTCTTTAATACTCCAAAGATATAAAAAACATCAGGGAATAAATTTGGGGAACCTGTTAAACCAGGACTTAGCAGTCTGCTTAATTTAAGCTTATTCTCAAGCCTCCAATCCCAAAATTCAGGATATTACACAACCTCCTCCAACAACAATGATGGTGGCCTCGACCTTCTCTATCAATGATGAAAGGCAATGGCGGTGTCCTCTAGCAAAGAAGAAGAAGAAGAATTGGGTAGAGGTGTTACGTGATAAATCCCAAATTGTATATAATTTATCCCACCTTATTATTCATTTATTTTGAGGATTATTTTAGGCTAATTTAAATTTATTAGATAATATTTGGATTGTTAGCCAATTTTAGGAAATAATATAAATCTGAATTAATTATGAAATTATTGGGTTTAAATTGTTAATATTTTAATTGCCTATCTTGTGATTGAATAATATTTCTAAATATATGATAAATCACGATCTCATTTAATTCTTACAGGATAAAAAAGGCATATTAGGAAAGCCTATGGTGTAGAAATATTTTTTAGAAGTTTAAAGAGAATCTAATGACTAAGTTTGGATGGGTCAATTTAATTCTAATGGGTTCAAATCTTATACCCTAAGCTTTCTCATTCTCCTATAAAAATACCTAGACACTACAATATTGCTCATGCGCTCCATTAAGAGCCTACACTTACACTTCTCCATGGAGTTAGGAAGATGATCAAGAAAGCTTGAGCTTGCTTGGGAGACAACTTGGGAGGAGTATAGAGGAAGCTAGAGCCTAAGATTTGTACTTAAAGACCATAAGGGATTGTCTTTCCTTTTATCTTTTTAACTCAAGATTTGAGATTATTTAGTTTTAAATAATTCTGAGTTGTATTTCTTGAGAACAATCTAGTTTTAGATTGTGAACATATCTCTTTTGAATTGGATTGATATTTTGGATTGTTTTGTGCTTGAGATATTTGCTGGAATTTTTGTTTACAAACCTGTAGATTGTCAATTAAATTATTAATTGAGTTTTCATTACTAATTTAATTGTTGATTTGGTTTTTCCTCTTAATTGTTTAATTGAATTATTTAATTGTTTGGGTTTAATAAGACAATTGTGACATGATTTCCAAAATTTATTTGACATTAATTGAGATTGGTTTTAATGGGTTTAATTAACTAGCTCTTATTTCATTATGAGTTTTCTAGTGGAGTAAGTGTTATTGAGCTTAAGGGTTTCCCATGCTTCAATTAGATGATTAAATTTATTAATTCCTCTCTTTTATCAATCTCCCTTTGGTCTAATTAATTAATTTGGGCTAAGAAAGCTAACTCTATGTAAATTCTAAATTGTTCCCTTCACCATATTTGAAGAAAACTTTTGTTATCTTTTCTTAATTTTCTTAGATATTAGTTTATTTCTTTTCTTTATGATTTTAATTCCCCTTTTCATATGAGAAACCCTTGAAAAATTGCATTTGCATTCATTTTTGTTAGTTTAATTATCATATAGGTTTTAGTGTCATTTGCATCTTGATTTAGTTAGTTTAATTGTATTTAGGTAGTAGAGTCTTACGTTTTAGTTTAGGTCAATTCCATTACATTTGTTATCACCTAAATTCAATCATATAGAAAAAACCACATATTGTTCCTTAGGAGAATGACCTAGATTGACCCTAAACTGTAAAATTAATTGGGATCTAGTTTAATTGATTGTTTTAACAATAGAAGCAACATCAATTTTGGTGCCGTTGCCGGGGAGCAATGGTTAGTCTCTAAATTTGAGTTCTAGGTGATTTTTTTAGATAGTTGTGTGTTGCATAACTCAATCTTATTTTTTTAAAAAAAAAATGAACTTGATCCTATGATGGCTTGGAATGCTTCACCTTATGGAAATTTTTCTAACTCTTTTTTGCCTTATTATTATGACTATGGTGTTGAGCATATATATGGTCCATATTCAAATGCCTGTAATCCAGGATGGCGTGATCACTCAAATCTTGGATATGTCAAACAAAATATATTGAGTTAAGAAGATGATTCAAGATTATCAAGTAAGATGGATGCAATGATGAAAATTCTAATGGAAAAATTTGATCAGAGAGATAAGGAACAACAACAAAAGGAATTGCAACGTAGACAAGATATTCAAACTCTACAAACTCAGATTGAGGAGCTGTTAATTGCAATTAACAATCTGCAGAGAGAAGAATTAGAAGTTCAGGGTGAATTTCCATATGGTAATACACTTTCACCTTCTAATGAGTTATGCCCTTTTTCTTCTAACACTTCAAATGATGGGATAATTGGTACATTAGCTAAATATGCATGCACTGATGTTGTTTCTGAATTGACTAGTTCCATTGATTTAAATCATGTTGAAACTTGTAATGTATGCATTAATGCTTCTTCCCATGCCTTTGGTCCTATGAATTCTATTGATTCTGATGGTGAGGTTGATGAAGAGATTATTGTTGAATCCCCTAACACTATTGATTTTAAACATACCTACTTAACACTAATCGTGATGATGCTTTGGATGCTGAGAATAATATATTGATTTTATTGATACTACTCATGATCTTGACATGACTATTGTTAATGGGGATGCTATTAAGGACAAGTGTGGGGGAAGCCTTGATTAGGATATGTATTTAGATAGTAAAAGGATAATGCATTATGATGTTTCACATGTGGAATTTGTCTTGAGTGATGATTTGAACAGGCATGGTGAGATCATTTTGAGTGATCACTTAATTCATTCTTTAGAGAACTTGACTCTTACTGAGGAGAGTCACATTGATTTTGTGGGTTGTTCAAGGATCTTGAAATTCACAACACTTAATGTTCATCAATCTATTTTGGGATCTTCCTGGATTCTTGATAAACCTATTGAGCTCATTGATTTTATTGTGGGACGAGATACTGCTTGGTGTTATGATTTTGCATAGGTACATGGATTGATTCCTCCCATCCAAAGACCTTCTATTCTTAAGTTGAAGCGTTATTTGAGGATATTAAAGATGGAGATGTTTGTTGAGTATTGCAAGCAAACACCAATAATGCTTTCATGCGACTTACAACCAGAAAAAGGAGATATACCAATTATGCTACTGCATTTGGGTCTTCATACTTGTGATAGTCCGGTTGTATTCCTTCCTTACTCTTTTACTTGTATTGCTTGTTGTTATTGGTTTGATCTATCTTTTGCATTGAGGGCAATGCATGATTTAAGTGTGGGGGAGGGATTTTGTTCTTATTTTTGGTTTTTGTTCTTTGTTTTTCAAATGAGAAAGAGAAAATTATTTTGGTTTTTGTTCCTTGTGTTCAAGAAACGGAAGAAACGTTTTTGAAAAAAATTGCAAGTTTTAAGTAACTTTAGCATAATACATTTTTGATTTGAAAAGTGATTGTTCATGTTTTGATGAGTGAACTTAGTGGCAGTGAATTTGACTTTGGTAGATTTAGGCTAGTGATCATATAGACCTAGTGAGATTTTGATCCTAATAAATTTTTTCCAATGTGTGTACCCCCTATCTCTTTACTCGATCTAGAACTTGACTTGAATCTTATTTGAGGCCACATTTTATGCATGTGTATTCATAAATATGATAAAGACATTCATTTTATTTTAACCAGATAAGCCAAAAAGCCTAGCCTTTTCATATATATATATATATATATCCTTTGTTTGGCCCCTTTGAGCCTACATTTTATTTTTTTTCTCACCCCATAACACAAGAAAAAAAAATTCTACCCTTTTGAATATCTTAGCAGTTGAAGAGGATTGTATTATATCTATTTTGGATGGACGAACATGTATAAAATTAGGAATTGTGTCATTGTGAAAAGTATGGAAGGTTATTTTGAAAAAGAAAAAAAAGGCAAAAAAGAAGGAAAGAAAGAAAGAAAAATACATGAAATCAGATTTTGTTCCATTGGTTTGAGCATGCTAGTAGCATCTTAGTGTTATTGAGTTATAAATGTTTGAGTAACCAGGCCTTTGTATCACTAATATAAAGGTTCGCGTCAAAAGAGCATGTGTATGACGGCCCAAGAAAGTTGGAAAAAAAACATGAAAAGAAACTAAAAAAAGAATAATGACTCAGTTCAAGTTTGGTTTGGTTTCTTGCATCCCATATTCTCTATTGCATCATTCTCTTTATCCTCTAAGATATTCAACTTTGTTTTCCAAATACTACATCCTTTCTTTCTCAACCTTAGCCCAATTATAAACTATTTAAAGTTCTTTTGATTTATGCTTGCATTTGCTTTGTTAGTGGGGGAGACCTTAGACTTTTGTCAAGCCTATGGAAAGAGTATTGGAGTGGGTGGATTTGAATGTAAACACAAGCCTATACACTTTTGAATGATAAGTGAGAGATTTCTAGCTAAGGTCCCCTTTGTCAAGTCAATTGAGATGAAGTTTGTTTTCTTGAATTATGAGAAGATCACTTATATAATAGAGGTGTTGAAATGCTTTTATTTACTTTTTACTTGTGATTGGAACATTCACTTTTAAAGCTTTTGTTTTGTTATTCTCCCTTGATCTTGATTTGTTTTGCTCAGGAGTGCAAATGATAAGTGTGAAGGTGTGAACACCCTATTTTGTCCGGGCCCCACTCAAAAAATAAAAAATAATTGATGATGATTGGTGTTGAATGTAATACCCTGAATTTTGAGATTTGAGGCTAGAGAATAAGTCTGAAATAAGTGGACTACTAAGCCCCAGTTTAGCCGGATTCCAAATTTTGGTTAAGGGTAAATGACTCCAAAAGTGGATGTGATTAGTGATAAATGAACACTTCTGGAGAAGATGATAAGAATTGTGAATTTTGCCCTGATTTTGTGTAATTTCGAAATGGTGGAATTGGATGGTGTAATGTGGTGCAATTGATGTCATGTTGTGTTATTTAGTCATTAGAATTGGCTTGGAACATTAAATGGAAAGTTGGGAAATTCTGTCCATTGAAACTTCTTGCTTGGCAGTCTGTTTGTGTTGATGTTTTGAATGGGCAAATGATGTCTAAAAATTCTGAAACTTTGCAATCTTAAAGTTCACATTCCAAGATTCAAAATGGACATATAAATTGTGTCATTTCGTTTTGTGAGCTGGGAGTTCTGGTTGTCTAAAGTTTGATGTCAAAATTGGACTCTATTTTGGGGTAGTAGTGAATTTTGTGTAATTCTGGAATTGTGTGGTGATTTCTGGTAATGGTCCATATTTTTCCAGTAAAGAGGACTTAAATAGCTTTCATTTGGCTTTAGAATCACCTCATTTTGATTTTTCTAGAATTCGATATTATTTTTCAAAGTTATGGCAGAAAATCTACCAGAATTTCTGAAAAATCAGAAAATGGGAATTATGACATCATCATAATTAAAGGTGACATAAGCATAGACTTATAAGCTATTTCTCATATTCATCCTCTTCTCATTTCCATCATGTTGCAGTAGTCATAGGAGAGAGAGAGAGAGAGGTTTGAGAGCATTTAGAGAGAGAAAGGAAGAAAACTCGCAAGGTAGATTGATTTCTTTAGTGAATTCGTAACTAATGCGAATAATATTGCTCCTAAGCTATTCTTCCATGTATTTTAAAGGTTTTTAAGCTGAATTTTCCTTGTTAAGAAGGGATAGGGTTCAGCCATAAGAGGAAAAGTCAGAGGGAGTTTGAGGTAACTTCCAAAACTTCAATCTTTGATTGTTCTGACTGTTGTGAACAATTTAATCGGTGAAATTTCGCCGGATTGTCTTTGTTTGTAAAATTTGGAAATTTTTTGTTAGAATTTTTATGCTACCAAAATTTATACTAAATGGTAATTCTAACCTAATGTAATAGTTAATAAAGTGATTAGGAGTAGAAAAGAACATGTCTGCGGAGCCAGAACCGACAAACCCCAATTTTCCCCGGGGGATTGAGAATTTTGGTCAAGGCTAGTTTGGAGAGTTTAGAGATGGATTTTCAATGATTGGATGGTTTCATTGAGTTTAGGAGCAAAAATTAGATGGGGTTACAGTTGGTCACTTTTTCACAAAAGGCCGAAAAAGCATAATTATGAAAACGCCCCCGAAACCCTTAAAGTGAGGTTGTCAAGGGTATTTTTGTAATTTGACATTGAATTTGATAATTCCAATTCCATAAATGGATTTCTTTGGTGAAAATATGTTAGAATAGCCCATGTCAAAATTTTGGGAAAAGTACAGTTAGATCGAGTACGACGGGACCAAGCCGGGCCGAGTCCCTGGGGCATTTTAGTAAATTTTCATAATAGACTCATATGACCCCTAAAAACACTATGAAAGTGTATGAACGGTACCTTTGGCATTGTAGGATCAAATATGGGGCCTGAGTTGTTGGCACACATTACAAGGCACACGTTTCGAGGCGGAAAAGGGTTAAGGTAGGGAACTTACCTTAACCCTTTTCCTCCTTATTACTTTGCTTGATTATGTGAAACATGTATGAATGATTTGAAGCTATATTTCAATTTATGCTATGGCCATAAGTATATTGTTCAAAGCATTGAGCTTACAGATTTGTCATTATGTGAGCATGAGTCATGTGATGCAACCATGTCATGCATTAAACATTTATCGTATATGCATATTGGCATTATTTTCCTACTAAGATTCTCTCGAATCTCACCCTCCCCTACCAACAATTTAGACAGGAGAAGATATAAGATATACTAAGAACAATGCAAAGAACCGTACGAGAGGATTTCGGGGTGGTGGAACGAAGATGGGAAGATGTCTCCATTTCACTCGGACGGGTTTAGACACCCTAGTAGCCCTTTGCGGCTACATTGATGGTAATTACTATGTACGAACCCCTATGGGGATATTTATGTAATCATACACTTATTATCAGTATATTCATGTTATTCCTGTGTTGCCCATCAAACCGCATATCGTTTTCTGTGAATACTCTGAAAAAAAAAAGTTAAAACAAGGTAAAGGCATGACATTTTGGTATCAAAGGCCAAGCGGTTTTAGAAGATGGGTAGTTCTGGCAACAGTATAATATACTAATATGGTTTTGATTACACGGTGCTAGGAAATATACACGAACGAGAGGTACCAAAGAAGGGATGAAGTTTTGAAAGAATTTGTCAAAACCCTCCCGTAAGGAAGGGATTGTAAATGACTTTTGATGATTATTGGTCTCTATTTCATCTTAATTATATATTTTGAAACATAATTACGGTTTTTAAGGCAAGGGGTTACATTTTTTGTATCAGAGCTGTAGTTTTTAGCAAGGATAGAGTTTGCTAGGATAGCTCCTGTAGTTCTTTGCCTTTGTGATAGAAGATAGTTATGATTGGTTATGGTATACACATGTATGCTTTGTGATTGTGGATATATATGAGATTTATGGACAATATGTATACATTATCTATGAAACTGACAAAGTGAATAATTTGTAGAATGAAGAAAATCAAGGGTCGTCCCAGAGTACAACAGGTAGACCTAGAGGTAGAGGTGGTCAATGATAATCTACCGGATCCTATGCGAGAGTTAATGGGTCTAATAAAAGATCAGCGGGACATGATCACTGAGCTGAGAAAAAAGCTCATAATTGAAAAAGGCAAACATAGAGAAGATCAGGGTCCGTCTACTAAGGAAGAGACCCAAGAAGAGACTCGTTACGAAGAAACTGCTGAAGGGTCAGCAAGACCGCTAGAATCCCCACCTCATATTGTTTTTAATCAAGAATCACATGGAGTGCCAGTTAGAGAGGAAAGGGATCTTCAATTTTGGGTCTCCAGATTCTGCAAGCATTTGCCTCCAATGTTCAAAGGTAGATTTGATCCTCAGGCAGCCGAGGACTAGTTGAATCTGCTTGAGAAAATCTTTGAGGTTTTGGGATGCCCGTCTGAGGTGAAGGCATGCTTGACAATTTACAAGCTAGAAGGGGATGCGGATTGTTGGTGGAGGAATGTCTCCCTCACTTTGCGTAGTAGAAATGTGCCATTGACTTGGGAATTATTCCAACAAGAATTTAATGAGAAATATTTTCCCAAATCAGTGCGCTCGAGAAGGAAACAGAATTCTTGAACATCAAACAAGGGGACACGAAGACCTTTGACGATTACTTGTCCCGTTTCATCTGTTTATCCCAATATTCTTCCTATCTGCGGCATATGGACAATGAAGAGTGGAGTTTAGACATGCCCATCGTGGCTTAAGGTGGGAGATGAAAAAGAGATTAGTCACTCATCTATTCACTAAGTTCAATAAGGTAGTTGAAGAGTGCCGAATCACAGAAAATAACTTGAGAGAGTTGTATCCATCTGAGGCTGTTTGTAGTCGTAGTGAGCCCAGTAAGGGTAATGCTTCTCAGAAGTAGAAAGGCTAAAGACTTTCTCCATCAAAGGGCAGTGGTAAAAAGCCCTACCATTTTGGGAGTCGTGATCAACTGAGAACTCCTTTTACACCATAGACCTGTCCTCGTTGTAATCAGCCACATCATGGCAAGACTTGTGAGGTTAGGGTGATATGCTTTAATTGTAAACAAATTGGCCACATTGCTTCTGAATGCAAACAGCCCCAACTAAAGCAAAGACCACGAACTCAGGGATGAGTATTTGCTATGACTCACGAGGAGGCCTGGAAATCCCCCGATTTGATACGAGGTAAAGTCCTTCTTAAAGGCTATTTATTACAAGCGTTGTTTGACTCAGGTGCAAGTCACTCTTTCATTGCTTATGATTGCGTGAGGCGCCTGGGATTGCATATGCATAAGTTACCATTTGATCTGATTATGTCAACATCGATGGGTGTTAAAGCTTTAACCACTGAAGTTTGTTTGAACTGCGCGCTAACTATGGAGGGGCATGAATCTGTTATCGATTTGATTTGCCTGCCGCTTTACCAATTGGAAGTCATTCTGGGTTTTGTTTGGTTAACGGTAAATAATGTGTTATTAGATTATGAGAACAAGAGAATAGTGTATCCTGCTTCTCAGAGTGTTGAGAATCCAACTGCTAGTTTTAACTTCCTTTCAATAGCTGAAGCTGAGAAGTGTTTGAAGAAGGGTTGCTAAGGGTATATGGTATTCTTCTCCGTGCAAGGGGAGACCAGTGAAACTTTGAGTAGCATACCTATGGTAAATGAATTCCCTGAGGTATTTTCAGATGATCTTAGCAGATTACCTCCTGAAAGGGAAGTTTAGTTCCCAATCGACATTGTGCTTGGAGCTGGTTCTATATCAAAGGCCTCATATCCTATGGCCCCAAATGAAATGACAGAGTTAAAGAAGCAGATTGAAAATTTACTTGAAAAATGGTTTATTAGACCCAATGTGTCGTCATGGGGAGCTCCAGTTTTTTTGTTAAAAAGAAAGATAGGAGTCTTTGTTTATGTGTTGACTATAGAGAATTGAATAAGATTACCGTCAAGAACAAATACCCTCTTCCCAGAATTGATAACCTTTTAGATCAACTATCTGGTTCGTGTGTGTTTTTGAAGATTGATCTAAGGTCGAGGTATCATCAGCTGCGAGTGAGAGCAGAAGATTTTTGGAGACTGCTTTCCAAACCAGGTATGGTCATTATGAGTTCTTAGTGATACCATTTGGGCTAACCAACGCACCTGCGGTATTCATAGATTACATGAACCGTGTCTTTCGACAATATCTGGATCAATTTGTTGTTGTGTACATCGATGATATTCTGATATACTCGAAGAGTATGGAGGAGCATGAGCATCATTTGAGAATTGTGTTGAATACATTGCGTCAGAAGCAAGTCTATGCAAAACTGAGTAAGTATGAGTTTTGTCTACCGAAAGTAAAATTTCTAGGCCATGTTATCTCACGTAAAGAGGACTTAGTGGATCCCAGTAAAGTAAAAGCAGTACTGGATTGGAAGAGGCCAGAAACTGTTGCTGATATACACAATTTTCTGGGTCTTACTGGTTACTACTGGAGATTCATTCAGAATTTCTCATGTATTTCCTTGCCGATGACCAATCTCACGAGAAAGGATCAGCCATTTATGTGGGATGAACATTGTGAAAATTGCTTTGTGGAGCTGAAAAAGAGGTTGACTACGACACCTGTATTGATTATACCTGATCCCAGCTTGACCTACATTGTGTACAGTGATGCAAGTAAGCAGGGATTAGGGTGTGTCCTTATGTAGCAGGGATGTATGGCGGCCTATGCCTCTCGACAGCTCAAACCTCATGAAATGAACTATCCCACTCATGACATGGAGCTCGCGGCCATTGTGTTTGCTTTGAAGATTTGGCGGCATTATTTGTATGGTGTGACAGTAGAACTGTACTGCGACTATAAGAGTCTCAAGTATTTATATGGCCAGAAAGAATTGAATATGAGACAACGTCGTTGGATGGAGTTGCTTAAAGACTACAACCTGGAAAACAAATATCATCCGGGTAAGGCAAATGTAGTCGCAGTTGCTTTTAGTCGAAAGACGATGCTGGTGGCAACAATGATGATACAAGAGAAAAAATTGATAGAAGATTTTTGTGACTTGAATTTGTCAAATAAGATCATCTGTGCCAATTACACTGTTTCTCAAGAGGAAAGTGATTTGAGAGTTGAGATTGAAGACGCTCAGAGGCAAGATAGTTAGATATAGCGTAATCTAGCTAGAATTGAACGGGAGAACCTCAGGGATATAATTTGTCACCTAGTGGACTAGCTCGCTATCAAACGAGAATTTGTGCTCCACTTAAGGTGGATTTGAGGCGGAAGATTTTGGATGAGGCACGTAAGAGCCGGTACACTATTCATCTTGGTATGACCAAGATGTACCATAATCTGAAGTCTGTGTATTGGTGGTCGGGATTGAAGATTGATATGACAAAATATGTGGCATGGTGTCTTACATGCCAAAGGGTAAAGATCGAGCACTAGAGACTGCCAGGTCTACTGTAAAGTCCTGAGATTCTGGAATGGAAATGGGAAAGTATGACCATGGACCTTGTTGTGGGATACCCAGGATTAGAAACTATGATGTGATCTGGGTAATTGTGGACCGATTAACGAAGTCGAAACACTTCATACCGATCAATGCTAGTTACTCTCTAGACAAGCTCGCAGAGATTTACATTCGTGAAATTATGAAGCTCCATGGGGTGCCGAAGAATATCAATTTTGATCGAGATCCTCGATTTACTTCTAGATTCTGGACGGCGTTGCATGAAGCCCTGGGAACTCAATTTAGATTTAATACGGCCTATCATCCCCAGACAGATGGACAGTCAAAGAGGACTATTCAGATGCTGGAGGATATGCTACGAGCTTGTGTCCTCGACTTTAAAGGAAGTTGAGATTGCTTCCTTCCACTTACAGAGTTTGCCTATAACAATAGCTATCATGTGAGTATTCAAATGGCTCTGTATGAAGCTTTGTACAGAAGGAAGTACCAATCACCTTTGTGCTAGAATGAATTATCCAAAAGGAAGCTTTATAGGTCGGATCTTGTGGATCAAACCTCAGCCTAGATTCGAATCATTCGAAAGAGGTTACTTGCAGCGCAGAGTCGATAGAAAAGCTATGCTGACAAGAGGAAAAGACCTCTAGAGTTTGAAGTTGGTGACCATATGTTCTTAAGAGTGTCTCCTGTTACTGGTATTGGGCAAGAAATCAAGCGAAAGAAGTTAAGCCCAAGGTATATAGGTCCTTTCAAAATTCTTGCGAGAATTGGGCCTATTGCTTATAGAGTAGCCCTACCCCGGAACTTGAGTAGGCTCCATGATGTGTTTCATGTTTCCTAACTAAAGAAGTACCAACCGGATCCCTCTCACATCACTGAGTATAAAGATGCTGAGTTACAAGATAACTTCACGTATGTGGTAGAGCCAGAGTAAATCATTGATCGAGAGGAATGACGGCTCAGACACCGAAGCATTTCGTAAGTAAAGGTGAGCTGGAAGGGAATGACTCAAAGAGAAGCAACTTGGGAAGTGGAAGAGGATATGCGAAGACGATATCTAGAGTTTATGGCTCAAGTTGTGTAACAAATTTCGAGGACAAAATTTATTTTACGGGGGTAGAATTGTAATATCTCGAATTGTAATTAAAGGCTAATGACTTCAAGAGTGATGTAACTATTAATGAATAAACACTTTTAAAGAATATGATGTGCATTGTGATATAAATATGTTTGAAGATGGTTTAGTAAAC
Source organism: Inga laurina (assembly GCA_963855925.1). NCBI lineage: Eukaryota > Viridiplantae > Streptophyta > Magnoliopsida > Fabales > Fabaceae > Inga > Inga laurina. The sequence goes on from OY979711.1 coordinate 12,946,797, forward strand.
ATTATGATAATCAGGGGCAAAATGGTAATGTTATCGACCAATTGGTCAGTTACCGAAGAGGAGATTCATAGGTAACTTGAGATCAAAGGCTAGAATTGAATGAGCATGGGGTGGAATCCTATGTATAAGAATTCATGTGTGGTCATGGTGAGAAAGCAAGATCATGACATGTGGCAAGATATGGACCATTGGATTAAAAGTCAAATTTTCAACATATTTTCTCTTCCCTCTCCCTCCAAAGTCGATTTTGAGCATAGAAAAAAGGGAAAATTCATATCATCATTATTAGTTCTTCATTTCTCTCTCCTTGTCCTCCATTTTCACTCAAGAGAAGGAAGAAGGAGAAAATCAAAGGTGAGATTTTGACATCTTTGTTGGCCTCTAATGCTCTAGGTCTCTCTATTAATGTTGATCACCTTGATGAGAGCTTCATCATGATGGTCTCAGAATTTTGAAAGGTGGTGTTTTGGCGTTTAAACAAATTTGGAAGTTGGAGGAATTAAGGATTTGGTCTTAGCAAATTGAAGAGATGAGCATTTGTAACATTTTGGTATATTTGTTGTGACTTTTAGTTAAGCTTTGAAACTTATGGAATTTTCCTTGATTTTGGTGTCATCTTGAAAAGGATGAGTTGCCTAGTGTATGGTTATGGAATTAGTACTTGATGATATCTTTGTGTCATTGGAATTAATTGGGAAGTTTGTCCATAAGTGGTTTTGTGTAGTCTTGTGAGCTAAAACTGAATATGTGTAGATTAAATGGGAATTGGGTTGTTTTGAGGTTACCCATAGGTTCCTTATGACATTTTAGATAGGAATGAACTTTGGTATAAGTTTTAGAACCATTGGAGATAAATTGGGCAAGCCTGGAAAGTTATATCAGTTGCTGCGATTTGGCTTCTGATAAGCCTCACTCGAGTGGGGTGGGGTTTCACTCAAGTGCAGCATGATATTTCCTTTTCTCTTCAGGCTATCATTAGAGTTCTTAGGCAGAAATTGAGAGTGCACTTCTTCACTTACGAGTGATAAGGATTTCCACTCGAGTGCGTAGTATATCACTCGAGTACATGTGCATGTAGCACTATGGACGTGTGTCTCAGGTTCACACTCGCAGGCAAGTTGTTGGGAGTGCGCGTGGGCACTCGCGGGTATTGGGCAGTCACTCTGGTGCTAAGGCTAGTGCTCGAGTGTACTTGTCACTTTGAGATTTTAGTTGCTCTCGGGTTGTCACTTTCTGCATTTCACTCAATGGGACTCGAGTGAATATGTGTCCTCACTCAAGTGCCAGGGATGGTGCTCGGGTGAATTGGCCACTCCAAGGTGTGTTAGTGCTCTCGGGTACACACTTTCTGCGTCTCACTTGCTGGGACTCTAGTGCAATTGGGGGCATCACTCGAGTGACTCAACCAAAAATCAGTGCTTTAGCTTCCAAAAAGGGATCTTCATGGTAGTTTTCCCCAACCCTTTAAGTATGTGTCCAGGCTTCTAATATTCACCTGAAGAGTTCAAATGATAACTAACTTTGAGTATTATGGAATTAAGAATTTGGAAAAGAAATTGATCCGTTGTCCCTAATCTTGGTTATAGGGTTTGACATCTGCTGTACTAGTGAGCCCACTATGCCAAGGAACGTCAGGAAAGAATAAGGTAGTGACTATTTCTCTTGTACTGTGTATAGAACATTGTATATATGTTGTCATGTATTGAGATACTTTGTGATACTTTGAGTATAGTGATTACAACATAAGTTGTCACATTGAGCATAGTGATTACAGCATAAGCTGTCGCATTGAGCATAGAGATTACAGCGAAAGCTATCGCATTGTGTATATAGCCGTAAGTACTGTCATGTGTGGTGTAAGCCATGCATCATTGTGTTGCTACTAAACATGATCTTACATGTTATGCGTTTATTTATTGTATGAGTGATTTGTTACTACTGGGATTCTCTTGAATTTCATTCTTTCCATTGACTAACCTTTAGACAGGGCAAGTGGCTCCAAAGAGAAACGAACAACGAGGAGCAACTAGGACCTTGTAGGGATATTACTTTTGGGTTGTTGGTTATCAATTTGGATTTGGGATTACTGTATATTATTGTTGGGATGTAAATACTAAATTGGAACGGTATTGTAAACCTCTATATGGGAAACTCTAAACTCTTAGTGAGTGGATCCCGGGAGTTGCCGGGACTTTATTATACACTCTGATATGTTTGAATGCGACTAACTGCACAAGTAATTATATTCAAAACTTGAAATTGAGACCAAAGAAGGGATGAAGTTTTGAAAGAATTTGTGAAAACTTTCCCGTAAGGAAGGGATTATAAATGACTTTTGATGATTATTGGTCTCTATTTTATCTTAATTACATATTTCAAATCATAATTACGATTTTTAAGCTAGGGGGTTACATTCAAATTGGCAATCATCATTGAAAGAAAAAAAATAAAAAATGAAAATAAGAAAAAAAAAAGAAAATCCTCCTATTGATGATGATTGGTGACCAAATTGGTAATCATCATTAAAAGGGAAAAAATAAAAATAAAAAAGAAAAAATTAAAATAAATCCCCTCATTGATGATGATTGGCATTGTCATTCATTAAGAGAAAATAATAAATGAAAAAATAAAAAATAAAAAATAAAAAAAATCTCACTTATATCGATAGGTTTATATTAGGAAACTACTTTTGGGGAGAATAATAAAAAAAATTAAAAACTAAAAAAAATCTCCACTGTGGTGATTAGGTCAAGCTAGGAAGTTTTATTAATAGAAAATACCAAAAAAATAAAAAAAACAAAATTAAAAAAAATCTCCATTGATGGTAATTGGGTTAAGTTAGGTAGTTCTTAACATAAAATACAAAAAAAAACAAAAATGAAAATTCAAAAAAAAGAAGGAGCATTTATGAAAAATAACCCTACCTTGAGACTATAAATAGGGGAGCAAGGATTGAAGCAGGATACACAAGAACTCCAGTGGAAAAAAGGCTAGTGAGAAAAGGTAGAGAGAATATATTACACTTTTTACTTCTCTTATTCTGATGGTCAAATAAGCGGTATTTAGGGACACATAATTATCACATGGCTCCAACAATTCGATCACCCACAAAAATAGCACCTGTCATTTTCTTTAAAGTAATGGTGATGTTGCTTTAATCTATATCCACATGATGTGCTTGGTGCGTGTGACTATGTGTGTACCTTTTGTTTTATTATTTGTTTTGCTTGCCCATAACACCTCTTGCACAACATCTAAGATCAGGAAGTGTGTCCGCCTTATGTGATCATTTGACTTCAGTGTGCAATGATTTCTACTTGTTGCATTCAGGATCAAGAGGTATTTATTGCCTTGTCTTCTTATGGTACTAGATGTCATACTTAATAGATAGAGATAAAGTGATTGCAATTGCCTCTTGTTTATTATGTAATTATATCACCCTATCTCTTATTATAGTGGGATTCAGAGCATAAAAGGTACACACTCTCACCATGTCTTTATTTATTTTGTTGTATTTTTGGACTTTCTACTATGAATGGTATGATGAGAATGCACTTCTTTTTCTCTCTCTTTGCAAATAAAAATGTTTCAAAATAAAAAAGAGAGAGAGATTCTTTTCTTAAAGTAAATGAATTTTGTTTCATATGAGATAATAAAAAAATGTTTTTTTTTAAAACATAATAAAAAACACAAACCAAACAAAAAAATATTTTTCTCAAACAAACATTTTTTCTAAAAAACACCTTCCCCATACACAATCGACTCCCGAACCCTAAATGGTTTTTGTAGACCAGTTTCATTTTTAAAAAAAGTTTTCAAAATTATCCTTCTTCAAAATCTTGGTGACGGCTCATTGTTTTCCAATTTCAGGCACTACAGCTTGGCGACTCCACTGGGGACAATTTGAAAGTCAAGCCCATTTAAGTTAAGTATTTAAAAATAATATGGCCTTTATCTTATTTTAATTACCCTTTTTTATTTTGTGAATATTTGTTCTTACTTATTAAATCCTTATTCATCTATTTGTTTCTTTGTTTTTTCTTTTCTATCTATCTTGTGATCTGTTTAGCAGATGAGGGTTAGGTAGAACCTAGGCCCATAGGTTGGTATGCTCTCCACACACACTGAACACATACACTATTCTCCTCACACACATTTTGAACCCTATACCTGGGTCTGTGAGTTCCTTAGGTGAGTGGAAGTTTCTAGCGATCTCCCTGTAGTGTTTTAAGAATCCCTTGAGGTTACTTTGAAGACTTCATCCTAGTTGTTACTCATTTAGTGAGGTTGATCCCTGTGGGGTTTTCAGCACCCCCTGAAGGTCAATTTTTTTAAATGGGGTCTTCATCTTTACGATGGGGGTAGTTAGGAGGTCTTTATATGTGAGAATTAAAACTACCTCGAAACCATTGCACCTATTAGTGGAAATTATCGACCTACCCAATTAATTGTACCTGCCTTTCTTAAGATAGATACCACCAACCTAGGGTCATTCCTAAAATAGGACACTGGAGGGCATATATTTATTTATTGTTGATAATCATTATAGTCATCCATGCATAATCAATGAAACCCTTAAGATTAAGTGACTAACTGTCGCTTCACATGAGTATGTATCTAGCATCACTTCACATAAAGATACATCACAAGGACAGTGTATGCATTAGGTAGCCAACCTTAGTCTAAGGATCTATGACCCTAAAAGACCATGATCTCATCACATCAATCATGTTAGAAAACATCTCAATGAGAGATAATCCTTTAGGACTCATGAGGTATCATTATATCACTCATTAGAATTTTAGCTTCATTTGATATGGGCCTTGGACATAATCATCATTTTTAAAACCTTGAGCCGCATGATGGCTTAGGCCATTCGTAGGTTAATGGGCACTTCATTCTCCCTATGAGGCAATAGATCTCTTGAGGAGGTGAAGTTCTTTTTCTTAATGTCTATCACTCATATCAAAACTTGAAGTATAAGTCATCACTCTTTCATGTCTCATGAGGTATCCTTACATCATCTAATGGTATTTAGCTTAATTTGATATGGGCCTTGGACATAATAAACATTTAACAAAACCCTTAGCCGCGTAATAGCTTGGGTCGTTTGTAGGTTAATAGGCACTTCATCCTTCCTATGGGGTATTGGATCTCTTGAGGAGGTGAAGTTCTTTTTCTCAATGTCTATCACCCATATCAAGGCTAGAAAGCACATGTAATCATCTGCATAGCATGCATTGAGAAATACTTTTTGACTCTTCCTTTTATTTTCTTTAATAAAGGACAAGCAAGTTATCCAACAACTAAAAATTTGGCATAAAGGTTAAATGTCACAAGAACCAGATTTAAATCAAGTTCCTATAGGAAAGGTGTATTGCATGCTTATCACTATGGTCCATGACAAGATCTTGGCTAGGATGGGACTCAGGGTCCCTCCTATCTAATAATCAACTCTAGTTCTCCCTGTGAAATAATAGAATCCCTGAAGAAGCTAAAGGATACTTATGCCAGAATATCTTTATGCCAATATACCATAGATAACACATTATGCCTACTTGAAATTGTGAGTTCAAATAAACCAATGATATTTTGTTCCTTTCTAAGCAGGTGATACAATATTGCTTCGTCTAAATGCCCTAACCAGCTACCCCCTACGCATTTATACAACATGAGCTCACGTAGTCATCAGATGGCAGCCAATCTCGATGAAGCTGAATCTAATCTGAATCATCGGATGTCTCATATGGAGACACAAATGGCAAATTTGAAAGAAATGATTTTCACCTTGACTATAGCTCTTCAAGCCCAGAATAATGAGAAAGAGTCAGGAACATCTAATCTATTGAAAAATGTTGAGATAAGTATACCAAAAAATGGTGAGAAAGAAAAAACGACAGAAGAGCCTTAGAGTAAACAGAATCCTTAAATTTCGAGCACTAAGGAGGAACAACCAGGTGAAGATTCAACATATACTTTCAACATTCCCTCCCTATCAGCTGAAAAAGAGGAATGGAAGGAAGAGTTAGGTAAAGTAAAAAACCAACTAAAAGCCCTCAAATGACCAAATACTTGGGGTTCACTTGATCTAAAGGATTTATATTTGGCACCACATGTCTCGATTCCCAAGAAATTCAAGATGCTGTACTTTGATAAGTACAATGGCATAGGGAATCCAATATACCATCTTAAGGCCTATTGCACCAAGATGCTTGTATGGTTACAAGACGAAAACTTTTTGTTGCTCTTCTTCCATGAAAGCTTGAAAGGGCTAGCACTAGAATAGTACATGCAACTTGATCAGACAAAGATCAAGAAATGGAGAGATTTGACTAATGTATTCATGAAATAATGCAAGTTCAATCTTGACACTGCCCCCACCAAGGAACAACTGAATTCAATGAGCGAGAAAGCCACTGAAGTTTTCAAAGATTATGCCTAAAGATGGAGGACGGTCGAAACACAAGTCCAACCTCCCCTTATACCATCTGAGCTCAATTCTTATTTCATCTATACTGTATAAGAACCTTACTACAGATATATGGTTGGGACGCATGTCACCGATTTTTCTAGTTTGATTGAGATTTGTGAGCAAATTGATACTGACATACGCGACTGTAGGATTCCTCTAAGCAAGAGCAGCACCAAAAAGGGGAACAACGAGAAAAAGAAGGAAGGCGATGTTAGCTTCATCCAAACCACTAGACAACCCCAAGTAATACATCAAGGTGGTAATGATGGGTTTCAACAGACGAAGAATGATCCGACATAAAATAGGCAAGGTCAAGCTAGAGGACGAAGGAATTGGCAGCAACGAGATAGTCGGCAATGGCCAAATTTTTGCATGACAAATACTAAGCTATATCGCCAACTTTTGGAATCTCAGTTGTTAGGACTACGTACTTACAAGCGGCTTCAATCGTCGTTCCCTGCTTGGTATGACTCTAATACTCGATGTGAATAACATATGGGCGCCCTGGGACATTCAATAGAGGACTATGCAACATTTAAGAGGAATGTATTAAACTTAATTGATTCTAATCACATTCAATTGAAGAGGAATGACAACTCCACTATCAACGTCAATCCTCTTTCAAGCCATGAAAACCAAGTAAATGTTGTTGATGAAATTGAGTTCTCTAACGATCCTCTACTAGTAGGAGAATATATCTATGCTTGTTTAAAGACAGCAGGTTATACACCTTAAGAAGAGAAAGAAGTAGGCATGGTGGAAAAAAGACATGTTGAGTTCGTCGTTAAGGAACCATATGAACAAAGAAATTCCCATGTTGTCTTTTTTACCATCTTGACTCCATTACAATAGCCTGCAGTGACCATTAAGGTACTGATCCTTTTTCCATATTAGAGTAATCGTGTCGTACCATGGAGGTATAAAGGTATTGTTGAGAATCCCTCAAGGCAAGTAATGGAAGCCTAGGCCAGCAACGAAACAATGGTTCGCCCGAACAGGAGTAACACAAAGCGAGAAATCTTATTTGCCACAAAATGTTGGATCGTCGAAAAAGGGAAAACAAGCCAATGTTGATATTCCATCAAGTTCTGGTCTAAAAGGCATGAAAAATAAAGATGAAGAATTCCTTCAAATCATGAAGCAAAGTGAATATAGCATAGTAGACCAATTGAATAAAACTCCAGCCAAGATCTCAATCCTCTCGTTGATATTGAGTTCTGAACCGTATCGTAATGCGCTACAAAAGGCCCTAGATGAAGCATATGTGCAGTCCAGTGTGACCCCAGAGAAGGTTGCAAGCATTATGAATGTGGCGAGGGCATTCTCTACCATTTCATTTTCAGGAGAAGAAGTTGTTCAATCAATCGTTAATCAGCATAAAGCCCTTTACATTTCCCTAAAGTGCAAAGGGTTCATTATGGCCAAAGTGTTGATAAATGGAGGATCAGCATTAAATGTTTTACCATTATCCATATTTGAGCAGTTGTCAATAAAGGCGTCAGAGGTTGAAAAGAGTAACATGGTGGTTAGAGGGTTCAATGGCACTCGAAGAGGCGTGTTGGGAATGGTTCATTTGCCTTTGCAGATTAGACCAACTTCATTCACAGTAAACTTTCAGCTTATGAACATTGACCCATCCTACTCTATGTTGTTGGGGGGGCCAGGGATATACTCAGCCAGGGCAATACCTTCTATCTTGCACCAGAAGGTAAAGTTCGTTGATAGCCAGAAGATAGTGATAATCAAGGGTGAAGAAGAAATCATGGTGAGCAAGCTGAGCTCTCTTCCATACATTGAGGCTACTGAGCACGAGGAAGGAATGGTTTTTCAAGGCTTTGAAGTTGAAGGACCTAAGGGATATAAAAATGTCAACTCCATAGTAACCAAGATAATAGAGAAGAATGGGTTTAAGCTTGGCGTAGGATTGGGCACTCACCTCTAAGGCATCAAATCCCTCATAAATCTGCAAGAGAATCACAAGCGCCAAGGGTTAGGATATGAGCCACCATTGGAAGGATAGTTTAAAGAGCAAGCAAGCTTAAAGGTAGGGAGGGAGGATGAGCATTTTGAAATCCCCCAATAAGGAAGACATTCCCGATATCCTCTGAAGTGCTAAACAAGCCGACTAATGCAATGGTTTCAACAATAGGCAAAAAGACCTACACATGGATTTCAGTTGATGATTCTGGAAGAGCTCTGGAAAATTGGGAGTTTGAGGACACCTTCAATTCTATTATTTTATAGTAACATGCCTAGTTAAAAGTTGTCCTTTTATGTTTTGTATGCGCCTTTAGGCGAGCTCTTATATGAACCATGAATAAAGAATGATATGCGAATAAAATTCACTTATTTATATCCATTTTTCCTTTTTTTCCCCCTTCTATTCATTCGTGTTCATTTTTCGCCCTCCAGGAAATCAATTTCCTTGGAACTCTTGTCCAACGTAGAGGTTTCTGAGTCCTTGAATGATGACTCGCTTGTTGCCATTGATATGCATGATTAAGAGTATGATGATCATGAGATCATTCAAGCATACAAAAAAATCCTCGAATCTAAGGACAATAGAATGTGCCCATATGAACATGTAATTGAAGTGATGAATATAGGCACAGAGGAAGAAAAGAGAGAACTAAAGATAATAGATATCCCCGAAAGAGAGCAAATGGTTGAACTCTTTAAAGAATTCGTGGATGTGTTCGCATGGTCCTATCAAGACATGCCAAGCCTTGATCCAAGGATTGCCTCTCACAAGATTCCCTTATTCCTAGACACCAAGGCTAAAAAGCAGAAATTGGGGAGGCTCACTTCCAATATGTCCTTAGTAGTTTGAGATGAGGTGATGAAGCAATTAGAAGCGGGTTTCCTGGAAGTAGCTAAATACCCACAATGGATAGCAAATGTTGTTCTTGTTCCAAAGAAGGATGACAGAATTTGAATGTGTGTGGATTATCGAGATCTGAACAAAGCTAGCCCAAAAGATGATTTTCCATTGCCTTATATTGATGTCCTAGTTGATAATACAGCCTGTAACTATAGGTACTCATTCATGGATGGGTACTCAAGGTATAACCAAATCCCAATGGATAAAGAGGACAAAGAAAAAACCACATTTATTACATAATGGGGCACTTATTATTACCGCATCATGCCATTCGGGCTAAAGAATGCTGGGGAAACTTATCAGCGTGCCATGGTGGCGCTCTTCCACGATATGATGCACAAAGAACTTGATGTATACGTGGATGATATAGTAGCTAAATCTTCTGAGGGAGAAAGCCATATTGTGGTGTTAAGAAAGTTGTTTGAAAGGCTACGCATGTACAAGCTGCAACTAAATCATAATAAATGCATCTCAAAGCAATATCGGATGGCACCCTTTTCAAAGCCCTGTATCAGCAGGCACCCTCAAAGCCCAGTAACGGCTGGCACCCTTTCAAAGCCCTGTACCGTCAGGCACCCCCAAAGCCCAGTAACGACCAGCACCCTTTCAAAGCCCTATATCATCACGCACCCCCAAAGCCTAGTAACAGCTAGCACCCTTTCAAAGCCCTGTAATGGTTGGCACCCTTTCAAAGCCCTGTACTGTCAGGCACCCCCCAAAGCCCAGTAATGGCTGGCACCCTTTTCAAAGCCCTGTACTGGCAAGCACCCTCAAAGCCCAGTAACGGCTGGCACTATTCTTTCAAAGCCCTGTATCGACAGGCACCCTCAAAGCCCAGTAATGGCTGGCACAATTATTTTAAAGCCCTGTAACAGCAGGCACTATTCTTTCAAAGCCCTGTATCAGCAGGCACCCTTTAAGCCCAGGAACAGTAATGGCTGGCACAATTATTTTAAAGCCCTGTAACAGCAGGCACTATTCTTTCAAAGCCCTGTATCAGCAGGCACCCTTTAAGCCCAGGAACGGCTAGCATAATTCTTTTGAAGCCCTGTAACGGTAGGTACTATTCTTTCAAAGCCCTGTATCAGCAGGCACTCTGAAAGCAGTACCGGCTGGCACAATTCTTTTACACCCCACCAAAGTCCTATGTAGCTAGGCACTTCACTTCCACTCTAGGTAATCATCTATCTCCACCTGCATTCTTCTCCCCTATGAACCAAGTAAAGAGGGACATGGGCATTTTGTCCAAACCCTCTTTGGTTCCAAGAGGGCACCTTATTCTTTGGCCGGACAAAATACGTGTTCTTATCTTTACTTACTTCATAGACGATAATCTTACTTTTCTTAGCTACGAAACAAGTAAAGAGGGGCAACTGTGAACACCCTATTTTGTCCGGGCCCCACTCAAAAAATAAAAAATAATTAATGATGATTGGTGTCCAAATTGGCAATCATCATTGATAGAAAAAATTAAAAATGAAAATAAGAAAAAAATAAGAAAATCCTCCTATTAATGATTATCGATGTCCAAATTAGTAATCATCATTAAAAAGGAAAAAATAAAATTAAAATAAATCCCCTTCATTGATGATGATTGGCATTGTCATTCATTAAGGGAAAATAATAAATAAAAAATGAAAAATGAAAAATAAAAAAAAAATCTCACTTATGTTGATAGGTTTTATTATTTAGACTAAGGTTGTCTATCAAATGCTTACACCTTCCTTATTATATATCTATAAGAGGAGTGATGCTAGATACATACTCAAGTGAAGTGACAATTAGCCATTTAATTCTAGGGATTTCTTTGATTATGCATGGATGACAAATAATATTATCAACAATAAATAAATATATGTCCTCCAGTGTCCTATTTTAGAAATAACCCTAAGTTGGGGGTATCTCTTATAAGAAAGGCAGGTACTAATTAATTAGATAGGTCGATAATTTCCACTAATAAGTGTAATGGTTTTAAGGTGGTTCTAATTCTCATAGATAAAGGTTTCCTAACTGCTCCCATCATAAAGATAGAGATCCCATTTAATCAAATTGACTTTCAGGGGGTTTTAAAAACCCCCACAAGGATCAACCTCAACAAATGAGTAACAGTTAGGATGAAGTCTTCACAGTAACCTCAAGGGGTTCTGAAAACCCTATAAGGAAACTGCTAGAAACTTCCGCTCACCTAAGGAACTCACATGCCCGGATATAGGGCCCAAAATATGTGTGAGAAAAATAGTGTGTGTGGAGAGCATACCAACATGTGGCCTAAGTTCTACCCAACCCTCATCTGCTAAGCAGATCACAAGATAGATAGAAAAAAGAATAAATGAATGAAAGAATAAAGAATTTAATAAATAAAAAAAAGGTAATTAAAAAAATTGAGGCTATATTATTTTTAAACACTTAACTTAAATGAGCTTGACTCTCAAACCGTCCCAACGGAGTCGCCAAGCTATAGAGCCCAAAATTTTGAAAACATGGAGCGGCCACCAAAATTTTGAAAAAGGATAATTTTAGAAACCTTTTTAACAACGGAAATTGATCTACAGAAATCATTTAGGGTTCGAGATTTGATTGTGTATAGGGAAGGTCTTAGGCACCCCACAATACCCATTCATAAGAATGATTACCCTAAGTTAATTATTTTAAAATAAATATGACCTTTAATCTTATGATAATTACCCAAATAAAAAGAGAATATTTACAAAAATAAATGAAATGAAAACTAAAGAAAAAAAAATGAACATTTATTTACAAAAAGAAAATAAAGAAAAATATATTTATTTACAAAGTTGAACTTGACCTAGAAAGATAGCATAGGACCTACATACCCTTTAGAGGGATCAAAGCCCACGTAATTCGAGGGTAGAAAAGTGTGTCACTTGGTTGGTGTTTTTTAGAAAAATGTTTATTTAATTTATTTATGAAAACTATTTTTGTTTGGTTTGTATTTTTTATTTATGAAAGCAATTTTTTTATTTTTTATTTTTCATGAAAGAGAGTTTTTCCATTTTATTTTTATTTATAAAAATGTGTTAACATATTTTTTTTCTTTTTTTTTCTTTGAAAGATAACCTAAGAAAGGGATAAAGAAAAAAGAAGAAAAAATTACACAAGTTAAACAAAAAGGAAGTTAAAAATGAGAAGATTTATGCATACATTTTATCCTTGAAATCTATTCAAACAAACAAGAGGAGAAAAGTACATGGATAAATCAACACACATAGATGTTGTAGCACTTTAGACGTCCCTTTTAAAATATGAATTTCTAAAGTTCAGACTTTAAGCATCCTTTTATTTACGGACGTTATTCCCATTTTTTACTACGTCACTCACATAGATGTTATAACACCCCAAATTTTATTCACTAAAAATTATATTGTAATTATTTGAATAATTCAATAAAATGGTGAATATTCATGGATTTGGATCTTGTGAATTGTGAAATATTCATATTCATAAGGAAATGGGAAAATTAATCCAAAAATTGAATTAAATTACAAAGGGGATAGCAAAATCATAATTTTTCTAATTTAGTCCAAGATTAATTATTTTCCAATTAATTGGATTTAATCTCAATTAATCAAGAAAAATACAAGAAAATGCATAAATGGGATTATTCTTGATAGAATAAATCAAGAATTTGGGGAATTATGGGGAATTATACATTGTTCAATTATATGAATTATGGAATATATGAAAAAAATAATTTTATCCTCTACCTTCCCTAAAATTCATCTAATACATAGAAAAATAAGGGGGGGAAATTAGTCAAACCCAATTAGACCTAAATGATGACAAGGGAAGTATGGCAAGGTTGAGTGCACACAAAAGGGAAGTATGGCAAGGTTGAGTGCACACAAAAGGGAAGCATGGCAAGGTTGAGTGTACACAAAAATGGAATGATGGTGTACATGAAAGGTGGAGAAATCCTAACATTTGGTTAGATCAAGGGCTAGGATGAAACATGAAGAGAAAAGGTGAGATAATTTATGAGGCCACTTCCTTCATTTTTCCTTGCTATTTTCGTTCAAGGCTAAAGAAAGAAGAGAGAGAGTGAGTTTGTGAAGCTTCATGCTCTAGAGAGAAGGAAAAAGAGAAAGACTAAGGTAAGTTATGATTTCTTAAGGTTTCTTCTTCTAATCTTCCATAAGTCTCTTCTCTAATCTTTTCCTTTCCATAAACTCCATGGATTAGCAAGCTAATCTTCAAGGTTGAGGAGAGAGAGAGGACATCCTAGAGAGATAAACATCAAGGATCAAGAGGTAATCTCCAAAATCTCAACTTCTTTGTGTATTAAAGTTGTTGTTAGTGATTATTGTTTGGTTTATGTGATTTTTGGTTAAGTTGTAAAATTGAAAAAGCCATAATCCTAAGGTGTTATGCTGCCCAAAATCCTTTAAATAATGATTATTAAGTGTTTAAATGAGTTAATCAAGGATTAAAAGTGGAAAAGTACAAGTTTCGGAAGCTAAAACACAAAGCTCCATTTTTCTATTTTCCTTCAATATTTCGGCCAGACCAGAACTGGTACAAGGAGTGGGATTTTCATGAAATAAATGGTTCCATTAGACTCAGTGGGAAAAAATAGGTGGGGTTACAGTTGGGCACTTTTTTGGTAGAGGCCGAAAAAGCATAATTACGAAAACGTCACTGAAATCACTAAATAGGGGCTGTCAAGGGTATTTTCGTAATTTGACAGTGAATTTGATAATTTCGAGCCCGGAAATGGATTCCTTGGGCGAAAATAAGTCTGAATAGCCTTAGTCAAAATTTTGGGAAAACGTGCCATCGGGCCGGGTATGGTGGGTCGGGCGGGGTTCCCGGGAGTATTTTTGTAAATTTTTACCACAGACTAATATAACCACAATAAACACTATGGAAAATTCTAAAATGATACTTGGATAGGTTATGACCTATTTCCGGTACATTTAATATTTTAGGACCAATTTGGAGGTCAGATACGACACGTTTTTCGAGACACATTTAAAAAGAGGATATTAAAGCTTTGATGTAGGGGCATTATCATTTATACACTATGCCATAGTTATATGATTGTGTGGATGCCAATGTTTGTAAATGCGTTATTAATCAACACGATTTGCCCAGAAAGGGGCCAGAAGTGTCAGAGGCACTTACACTGGAGTTGGTGAAAACCCAACCGGTGCAGAATAGTGGGGCTGGGCCCTACTCATGTATACATGTAGATGATATGTTTTTAATGTTCATTAATTGGTACATACATGTCATATATCATATTTACTTTTCGCATTTTCTATGAACGATAGCATGTTTCTACTGAGATTCTTCGGAATCTCATCCTATTTTTAAACAAACATCTTAGCGGGTGCTAGTGGATCGAAAGGCGAAGACGTAGACGCCGAAAAGTGAACGGCATGTGTTTCGAGGCAAGGACAAGAATGTGGTCATAATTAGTCTATTTTGTGATATTTTGGTAAAAATTGTAAATATTAAGTTTCCGCTGTATTTTCTGTTTTTGTTGACGAACGATATCAAAATTGTAAACGAATATTTTTATCAGTATAATTCTACTTTTCTGTATGTCCATGGAATTCTGTTTTTATTATTCTTCGATTATCGAAATGGAAACGGGTGTTGACAGATGTCGTCTTGTTTTCAGACATAAAAGGACGTTAAAAATGTTTTTTATAGTAGTGTAAAAAAGTATATTTATTAAGGTGAAACCTTATTTGATCATTTCAAACTAAATTTTAATGATAAAATTAACACATAGATATTAAAATTCAATAAAAAAAAAAATCCCTAACAGCGTTTTGAATTAAAGTAAAACTATAAAATCCCAACTTTAGACAAACTTTGTTTAAATCAAAGAAGTTTTTCTAACTTAAAAGCAAATGAATTTTGTGTTAACTATTAATCACAATTCAATATTTTTACTTAATATATTTTTAAATTTTAAGGTTCATATAGTTATTTTATATTTAAAATTTAACCTAAAAAATATTTCTCAACAGAAAATTTTCAAATTTGTCATCCCCCCCCCCCCCCAATACACAGCCATGAAGTCTCTAGCAAACTACTCAAAGTTTTATTTGGTATTTAATATATAAGACACTTTATAAAATTTTTGCAAAGTATTTATGAATTATTTCTAAAAAAATACCCACATATTTAATGGGTTCCTTTTGAGTGAGATGATTGCCTTTAAGATTTGAAGGTAGAAATAAAAGTTTCAATTAGATGTAATTTGATAAATCTCTCTAAAAAACTAAAAGATTTAACTAATTTTAACTACTTTTATTAGTCAATGTAATTTAGTTCAAAGTGTTTTATAAGTATAATCAAATGGGTAATCTCTTATACAATTTTAGGTCGTAATAAAATATAAGAAAAAAATTAATCTTTTGATTTCTATTGTTTTGATTTAGTCCTTATAGTTTGATTTAGTGCAATTCAATTACTATATATAGTTTTACCTTCTTTGATTCTTTTTATAAGTAATTTTCTCTTTTATGGTGCTGGTTTTTAATGTAAACAACTTTTTTTTTGTATCTCAAAATTTAAACTGCATTTTTCCTTTTCTACTCCTATTAAATATATAACTTTATATTAATTATCCTTCACTTATAACTAATTCTCTTTCATTCAATCATTTATTACTCATTCTCTCTCATATATTTTTGTTCATTCTCTCTCATATATTCTTTTCATAAATATGGGCATATTTGAAAAAGACATGATATTTTTGACACATTTATTATTTTTAACTAATTGTAACTACCGGTTCGTTTTTTGCAACAAAAAAAAGTTACTTATAAAAAGGACCGGAGGAAGTGACAATTTATAATTTAGTCCTTGTGTTAGTAGAAAATAAAATCATATATATATATATATATAATAAATGTTAGGGAATAAATTATAAAATAGTTAAGACTATAAAATTAAGTTACATTGAGTTAAAATTCATGGATTGAGTTGCACTGAGTCACAGTGTATGAATTGAGTTATAATCGAGTTAAAATTATATAGGCTAAAAGATGAATTTTTCCAAAATATTATTAAACTCAAATATATTAAGAGGCAGATTTTCCATGTATCCATGATTTCATCAATCCATAATGCTTAAATTTCCAACGTTACTTAAATGGATATCAAATCTTTCACTTAACCCAATCACCATATTAATACAAACTATTCAAATTTAGTGCGCAATTCATACAATTGGTTGTTAGAATATAATTAAATAACAAATGCATTCGATTGCGTTTTGTCTTTTGAATTGAATTATTAATGATAATTAAGATACGAATCCGGTTTCACCATGATAATTACAAAATCGAGCGAATTTACGTCTTGATGAAGTTGCAACAAGAGCTGACATCATCTCAAATTAAAGAGAATGACTACATGTCTATCGTAATACTCCATCTGCTCTATAATATTATATAAAAAAATCTTTTAAGAAGATATTTTAATCTAAAATATAAGAAGTTGATAAAGTAATTAATGATTATTTTCCACTTTGCCCCTTGCTAAAGAGTGAAAGATGTGAAAGATAATAAATACATATTTAAAAATCTCTCTCTGTTTTTTTTTTTTTTTTTGTTATAACTGGAATATAAACCTTAAAAAATCACATTCTTTAATAAAAGTAAAATAGGTAAAATTTATCAATTTAAAATATATTAAATGACTTAACTAATATTTCTGAATTTGTGTGAATTAGCTAACAATGTCCGAATGCCTGTTTGAATTAGCGTTAAATAAATACGTTCACATAAGTCGAGATAAAACTCATCTCATATACTTATCTCATATACTGTAAATCATGTTGGAAAAACAGTTTCTACCTCTAATCAAAATAGGCACTTATATAATAGAATAGAGGGAGTAAATTAAGCTAAGCTTTTTGTTTAAATTGGAAGATACATCAGATAACATGATCTGATATAAGAAGGGATTAACAAGTAATAATTATGTGTGAGGACCTGACATGATTTGCATATATATATATATATATATCATCAAATCAAAGTGGCTTATCATTTGCATTTGAATTTTAATGATGAAATCCCAACTTTTTCTTTTGTCTTTTTTTGAAATCCACATTTGTCTCGTAACTCCATATAGGTCCTCCTCAACATCAACTATCATTTTGAATTTTGCATGCCCATCGAATGCTACTACTTTTGCTGCAGCTCTAGGAATAATCGGATTATTATAATTCTTGCTTTTTCTCCTCAAAAAGAGGTTTTATTGTCATATTGTGAGTGCATGCTCATTTTGTTCACAAGTTCTAGCCAGATACTTTTTTTTTTTTTTTTTTTTTTTTGCCCGACAGATACATTTTTCTATACATTGCACGGAATCTAAAATGATACTCCCTCCGATCCTAATTATAAGATAAAGTTGACTTTTTTGGAGAAATTAAGGAAATCAATTAAATCACTTTAGAATATTTTTATTTTTATTTTTTTCTTCAAACTAATTAATTTGACTAATAAACTGATATATAATCTAAGAATACTAAAAATATAAATACTCTAAAGTGATTTAATTAGCTTCCTTAATTTCTCCAAAAAAATCAACTTTGTCTTATAATTAGGACCAGAGGGAGTATATAATTTTTTATTTAGGCAAAAGTACACATTTAGTTCTTTAATTATATACAAGGTTTCATTTTGTTCTATTAACTTTATAAAGTGTCTTTTTAATCTTTTAACTCTACTGACATTAACAAAAAATACTGATATTAAAATTTCTAGTGTTGAAACAAAAAACCCAGGTGCAAGAACCCGGATCGGACCGGCCCGAAAACCGGCAAACCGGCAGGTGGACCGGTCCGGTCCGGGTTCCAATTTTTTTTAAAAAAAAAAATTTATATTTTCCCTTTAAAATTTCATACTATAAGCCTAAAATCTTCAATTTCTCATCGGTTTGGTCCCGGTTTAGCTCGGTCTGACCCACTGACCCTTAATCCAATACCCCAACCGGTTCAATACTCGGTCCGAGTTTTAATACCTTGCAAAAAAACCTTTCAAATGTCGACACATTAAGTTTAATTTTCAAAATAACAATGATATTACAAAAAAGGGTTAATACCATCTTCGGTTCCTCAAATTTATTCTTATTTTGGTTTTAGTCTCTTTAGGAGTAAAATAATTCAAGTTTTTATTGAATTATAAGGATCAATGTTTTAAATAAAATGAAACTTAAGGAACCAAAACGTATGGTTTGTAGCTTGAGGAATTAAAATTAAAATGAAGGCAAACTTGAGGGACCAAAGATTATATTAATCCTAAAAAAAATCATCATTTAATGCTAGCAATATGTTATGGTTATAGGACTGAAAACATCTTCTTCTTCTTTTTTTTAAATTAAGGGACTGAACTGAAACTATATATAAAGTTAGGGAACAAACGCATACTTTTGGCTTTTATTTATATCTTAACCAATGGAATCATAAATTTAAATGAAAAAAATCTTCCAAAAATCATAAAAATACTTTGGATCCGGTAAAATGATATTGTTTCTATTCTCAGCAATATAGTGCACGTTTGGAATAGCTTATTTTTAGGTAATAAGTGTTTATAAATCGTGATTTACGATAAACAAGGTAAGTATATGAGAGGAGTTTTATCTCGACTTACGTAATAAAGATTTATTGTCCAAATATAAGCCTAACCAAACACACACATAAACTATTGATTGAGAGAAAAATTCATAATTTATTCTTGCAATTCATCCTTAATTTTGCATTTTTTGGGCCACTCTTCCGCCTAATTTGTTTAGCCACTTCGTAATGCGCAAAATGCTCCACTTTAAGTGGGAAACAATAATCCAACTAACCACACGAAATTTAGGCAAATTAATTGCAAACAAAAATTTAAGTAGGATACTAAAGGTGCATGCCTTTAAAAAAGTAATTAAATTAATTATTTAAAAAAATATGAGCTTAAGAATTTCCTTGATGGAGGCTGAATCTGGTGTCTTATCAATGTGACTAAACAAAACCATAAGACAAGATACATGCCCTAACTTAGGTAAGTGTCCCATCATTGCATAATATTTTAAATGTCCTTGTTTGTTCTAAAACACAGAACAAGAAGAAGTTATTTATTTCATCCATATAAAATATAAATTCATAATTTATTGTGTGAGTCACTGAAAAACAAAAAACAAAAAGTGAAGCTAGAAGCTAGAAACTCCCCTCTTATTGTTCACAAATGTCTACTCAATAGCTGAGCACCAGCTTCTTGGCCTACATGTGAAAATCTTAAAGCCAATTGATTGATTCTTCTTCAAGCGTAGAGCTCAAGTTAAATTCCCTCAAGAGGGAGGTTTTAAAATTTAAATTTGTGTCCCAAATTGTTCCACTCTTTTGAATAATAAATATATTTAAAAAAAAAAAAAAAAAGAGGAAAACAACAAGGGAATATTTTTCCCATAGTGTGCATGCCAGCTTATATTGCAGAAGAGTGAGTTGTAATGTAAGATATATATATTGAAGATGGTGAAGTTAGTAGCACTAGTGCTTCTTAGATTTTTGAAAATTAACAAACTTTTTTCAATTGGGCAATCAATATGTTCCTTTACTATAAAGCTTTTGCCTATCAAAGCAGCCTAATCTGCAAGATTACACCCACCACACAGTACTCTCTTTAATCTCCAATAAGATAGTATAGTGCCAGCAGCATATCTTGTCTGCTCATAAACAAATACTCTTATTTTGTACTCCCTCCCTCCCTCCCTCCCTCTCTCTCTCTGTGATTCAACTATTCTCTATGTTTTGGAGCTTTTTAATTTATTTTTCCCTTTTTTTTCTTTTTCATATTTATTCATTGTGGGGTAGCGCAGGAGTTGACAAAACCAAAAAGTTAGCCCCAAGTTCCTCTTAAACAGGGGAAATCCACTCATTTTTTGACCTAGGAGAGGGATATTAGATGCTTAAACCTTATATGGTCAACCAATTAGGCTCTGCCATGTCACCAGCTTGTTTGAACTATAAGTCAATCAGTTTTATATTGGTCCTCCTTTATATACGTTCTTTAAAGCAAATTACAAAATGATAATGAGTGTAACATGCTAGGATATTTTAGAATAGTAAAAACCTAATTAAGAACTTTTGGTTTTTGAAAAAGGCTACTTGCTGTGCTCCTAAATGTGTAAGAGCTAGATAATTAATTTACAGATACTAAAAAAATTAGTTGAGTTTGTTATTTGTAAAAAAAAAAAATATGTGTTGACTTTCTTAGAATGACCCATTTAATCATTTGTATTGGAAACTACTCAATTGATGAAAACCCTTTTATATATACAATCAATAATCAATAAGGATAGTGTGAGAAAAAATTATAAATTTCAGAGACAGTGGATTAAAGTATTATATTAAGTATCAAAGCAAATCCTTCAACTAACTCATGTATTTGTATTTAACAAGTGCTTTGATGCCTAAAAGCCAACGAAAACATAAACAAAAGAGTGAGATTATCAATAGACTAATCAAGCCAGTTTGTACAGAGTACCTTTGTTGTTTAAAATACACTATATTATGTGATATTGACTCGCATTAACAATTTTTTATGCTATGTAGACGTCATACGATATTGCAATCTTTTTTCTCACCAATCTACCACAAACTTTCACTTTCAAATAGACCTTTCATGACATCAAAGTTTTCAATCAACACATACATGCATATAGAAAAAAGAATTGAAGTTAATGTTGGCGCTAGATGTCAGTACTTTTTGCGCAGATCATGATCAAACCCGTCAAGATTCTGGGGCAATTCCCAATTTGAATAGTTCACATAATTTCTTAGTCTCCATCAATGAAGCTTTAAAGTTCAGAAAATAAGAAATAAGTGGACAGAAAGAAAGAAGCAAAGCATAGATAGATATATAAGAAAAATTTTTAAGATTTCCAGGTAAGCTTGCATGAAAGCTGCATTTTATAGGTGAGAGCATACATAGTGGTGCACAATGAATAATGTACTCATTGACCTTATTATGTAACATAGTGGCTCTGCCGTCTCTCCGTATATCTGAAATTTTATCTCTCTCGCTCTCTCTCAGAGAGGCAGGGATATATGCCCAGATCCACCACTTCACAATAAATTACGGATTTGATGTTACTGTGGGAATCAAAGCCTGCAAAATCTCTGCACAACTTGGGGACACTAGAACAGGAAAATCCAGCAAAGAAAACAAACAAGTTAGCAAGTGGAAGATATTTTTTTCCCTTCAAGTTGGATTCCACTACAGCTCTCTCTAGCTAGCAGGCAATGGGAAAAAAAAGATGTGTTCTTTAACCACATAATAATTTAGAAATGAGATTGTAAACTATTCAGCTTCTACTATAGCCTATGGTATGGTTTCTTCCTGAAAATGTTTAGGCTGCAAAATTTCCCCTAGTTTTGTTCTTCTAAATATGAAAAAAAAGTTACATGATTTTTGGATGTTATTTTCCACATATATGTATGTGTGTGTGTTTATAAGAGCAGGTACTATACTGTACTATCTCTTGACTTGTGCTCTTTCTCATGAGTATAAACAAACAAAACTTTTGTATGAGTGGGGTTTGAGCAACCGAGCATAGTGGAAAGCAAGAGAGAGAGAGAAGGGAAGATTAGAGTAAAAAGCTTACGTGCTTTTTCTTGTCAATTCTAATATGAAATCCTGTTTGATAAGCCTTTATCATTATTATCTATCAAGAACTAGAGATCAGGAGGGGAAATACCCAGAGGCACCCTTTCCCTTTCCCATATGCAAAATTTTTCTGCTGATTTCTTCCTTTCTTGTCCTTGAGAATATAATATTCCCTTTGATCATTAATATAAGACATATTTATCTAATTTGATTAGACTAAGGAAGTTACTTAAGCCAGTTAATATGACATGTATCTTCTAAAACACCCTAATCACTTTCCTTAATTCTCTCATTCACTCTCCTCCTTTATTATTGCTGAGAGAGTATAATAGGGGTAAATTAGGAAAAGATTGACAAATATGAAAACTATGTCTTATATTTAGGACTAAAATCAACTCTGCAAATATGTCTTATATTAAATATCGGAAGGAGTATTTCGAATTTTTTTAAAAAAACTATGGGTTCGAGGTTAATGGGAATCCATCAATCATGCAGAAATTGATAAACAAATGATTTGTGAAAAGAAAGATATTTTCTTTTTTTGCAAACTTAAGGTTATTCCCTCCCTCTCTCTCTCCCTCTCAGGTTTTCACTAATATTCTTCAGTTATAGTTGTGGCTTCCTTTATTTTCAAGCCACTGTGCTGAAAAGCACAGATTCTCTATGCTTAAGAAACGGATGAATGTTATGTGCTGCTGATAAAGGGTTTTACTTCTTTTGTCTGTCTTTAGTTTCTCTCCTTTTCACGGATTCCCCATCTATCTAGGTGGTTTTGGCCGTGGTGGTGTCTATATAGCTTTTGTGCTCACTAACTAAATACATTTCCCAAATGCATATTCACACGTTTTATTCCAACTCCACCACCCCCTTCTGTGTATAAATACACTACCATTCTCCATTTTCTTTTCATTGCAGATTCTCTTCTCATATAGTCATTGCAATAGCTGAAGCTGCTTTCTTGCAAGTTGCAAAATGAGCTATGGATATTCTCATATGGGCTCTGGTTTGTTCTTCTTCTTCTTCTCATGATCTTTGGAATTTCTGTAACCTGCAGGAGATTTTTCTAGTCCTTTTTAAGTGTTTGTGTTTTGTGCCTCGTTTAGGAAAAAGGGTCACTTTTGTAACATTTTCATCTGTTTTTTTTTTTCCCTCCCTCTATGCTGTGTTATGATGTTTACTCTTTTTTTGTAAGGATTCTTGTCATGTTTTTACTACTTGTTTTGAACTCTATCTGCTGCCTTTATTAAGTTTTGGCTTTCTTGCTCGGGAAAAATGCAGGTAGCCGAACTGGTCGAAGAACTCTCGAGTTTGGGAAAACTCATGTTGTGAGGCCCAAAGGAAAACACCAAGCCACTATTGTTTGGTTGCATGGTCTTGGTGACAATGGTTCCAGGTATGGATGCTCTTTCACACTTGCCTTTACTATGAGTCATTCATTTTCCTTGAGTCCTGTGATAATGGCTGTGAACTTTGCTTGTGTTAATCCTTTCATTACTTTCTTCCATTCTAGAGAAAATTATTTTTTGGTCTTTAAGAGATACCTATCTAACCTATTTGGCCTCTGTATCTTAAAATCACACAGTTTAGTCCTTGAAAATGTATATGTATGTTTGAGGGACTAATTAGTAGTGAATGAAAACTTTTTGAGATAAAAAAAAAAAAGTAAATTTCTTCTCTTTTAAATGGGTAAAGTATACTGCAAATTCATTTGAGTGATAAATGCATGGTTGGAACAATCCCTCACTTTTTTACTTGCAATTATGAAAAGTGTTTTCTTGATATTAAATGTCAACCATATTGGTGGGCTTCACATCAGTGGTTTCTTGATTCTAAAAGGTTTCAGAGTTCAGTTTCTTTCTGTTGAGATTCTAAATGGAATATATTCAATTGGAAAAATAGTGTGGTACTACGATATAATGTAACCTCCATTTTAACTATTTTGTAAGTCTTATTTGGAAGAGCATATACTAAATTCATATTTGGGGTACCAAATGCTCTCTTTTTCCTCTACCCATCTGAACAATATTAGACAAGACTATTTGACAGAAGAATATTTATATGAAAAAGAAAAATCTTATATAAATATTATCATTATTCTTTTCTTCAGTGCTAGTGTTGCTATTAACAAAGCCATTAAATTGAATTATTTGAGCATGGCTGAGAATCTTGACAATCATATCTAGCAGACAAATGGTTTCTGGTTGATGTCTGCTGGCTTTTCTAATTATATGCCCGAATCATCTCATAAAAGAACCACAGAAACTCCACCCGAAGCTGTATTCTTGTTAAACTATTGAAAGTTTATTGATATGCCTTGAAATGATATAAGCATATAGAGACAGGCTTATCTGATTCTGATCTTTGTTCTTTGCAGCTCCTCTCAGCTTTTGGAATCTCTTCCTCTTCCAAATGTAAGAATATATATTCATATATAAACCTTCTATTAGTTATCTAACTCATCTACTCACATTTATTATCTAGTAATACACAGTTTGGTCTCTAATGGATATATTTACAAATGCTTTAGTCCTTTTATTTATTAATCCCTATGACTAAGATCCTTGAAGCTTGTAACTCATTGCACTTTAGCCCTTTGGCACAGTTTCTTATATTTTTTATGGTGCAGATCAAATGGATTTGCCCTACTGCTCCTACCCGTCCTGTATCTTTACTTGGTGGTTTTCCTTGCACTGCATGTAACACAAACTTCTCTTCTATTCCAATACATACATACATAAATATATATACATACATACACATACAAATAGAAGTACTAAAAGAATCTAACATGGTAAATTTATATTTAGGGTTTGATGTGGGAGAACTTTCAGAAGATGGTCCTGATGATTGGGAGGGTTTAGATGCTTCAGCAGCCCACATTGCCACCTTACTGTCTACAGAGCCACCTGATGGTATTGGAGAAAGAAATTTACTTTATCATTATATCATCATTCAGGGGGAAAGGAGAAAAGTGATCAAACTCCATTTTATGTCAAATTTATGAGTTATAGTACTTGTCACTGTGTGTTATGAGAACATATCAAGTCCCTGGCAATTCTTGTAAATGGGAATTAGGATCCAAGAACTTGTATTTGCTATCTTGTAGATTGAGTCTGTTGATGAATCTCGTTAACATGCCAAACTTTTGTGACAGTGAAAGTTGGTATTGGAGGATTTAGCATGGGTGCAGCAACAGCCGTATACTCTGCAACTTGTTTTGCCATGGGAAGGTATGGAAATGGCATTCCATACTCTATCAACTTGAGAGCAGTTGTTGGATTAAGCGGCTGGCTTCCGGGATCAAGGTATGACTTTAATCACTTTATTAGGTTTCATTGTTCGAATCAGTTTCTCGATATTCACTTGTAAAATTTTGCTGATAAACTGATGTTTTGTGGTTGAAACTTGATATTATGCAGGAGTTTAAGAAACAAGATAGAAGTGTCACATGAAGCAAGAAGGCGAGCAGCTTCATTACCCCTTCTGATGTGCCATGGAATAAGTATGTGTCTGCGTATATTATCATCCAATGGGTCTAAATTCTTGAAGTTCCAAAAGCCCCTCAACTACTTCATGAATAAAGTACATGTATCTTAAAATGATTTGGCTGGTAACAGAAGCCTTTATGCAAACCATTTTGCAGGTGATGATGTTGTTCCCTTCAAATACGGAGAGAAATCAGCAGAGTCCTTAAGTTCAGCAGGATTTCGATATATAACATTCAAATCCTATGATGCGTAAGTTATTTTTCTTCTTGTGAAGATTATTCCCTTCTGATTTTTGAATATATCTGTTAAATCTAGAGTCTTACTGTTTTGGTTTGTGTGCAGGATTGGTCATTATACAGTTCCTAGAGAGATGGATGAGGTCTGCAATTGGCTTAGCTCAAGGTTGGGGCTTGAGGGGTAAACATAAATGGCATGCTTTGGTATAGTTAGATCATTACCATTGAAGGGTTGGTGGGTATATCTATATCTATATATATATATATATATGTAATGGACACAAGGTGTAGGAGAATTATTTCTGGGTCTTTTTATTTTTGGTCATGTTCCTGATGAATGATGCTCTGAATGTGTTTTTTATGTTTTTCTGTTGCGTTGTATTATTAAGAACCTAGACACTAACAGTTGTATTATTAGATATAATTTAGTTTTAAATCAGTAGCTTCTTTTTCTCTAAAGTTAAAAAGAAAAATGGCAGGTACCATTGAGAGCGTGCCTTAATTTTCCAGACTTAAAACCTTGATAATTATGGCCAACTGAAGCAGCATATCACCTTTTCACAGGACCCACGTTAAAAATGATCAATAATGCTTATCTATAATAAGTTTGTTTATTCTTTTTAAGCTAGGCCTACTTATGAACATCTCAATTTTGGTTCAGCTCAATGGACATGAGTTTCACCCTTGTTTCAACATGTAAAAAGTCACATCTTTATTCTATCCATGAAGAATAAGAAAATCACCATCATAACTTCATGATGGTGCTCTATGCATATTGAACACATAGTTAAGTTGAAGATGAAATGCAACATATCCTTTATTTTAAGTTGAGTCTCTCATATTTTATCTAAATTAAAAGATCAATTCACAACAAACATTGATTTTGAGAGGGGGTCAGAATTGTAAAACTTCAGTCTTGATTCCAGTTTATTGCATATAGAGCACATACATACTAAAGTAAGCAACAAAAATATAGGCATATCAATGGACCACAATTTCTTTATTCACCAAGTTATAACTATCCATAGATTCAGGCACAAATTATAATGACATCTCAATTAAAAATAGATTACATCCAAAAAGTTCTCCCAAACTACCCCCTCTTAAAAACTTGAACTTCATGTGTTCCAGCTTTTACTTGGACGTGACATCTTTAAGCAAATCCTTCAATTCACCATTCTACATAAGAGGTAAAATATTGTTAAGCAATCTATTAAGTAAAAAATAAAAAGGATCAATTTCAGAAATGAGAATTACCTGGTGCATATTAAGAATAATGTCTGATCCACCAACAAAATCTCCCTTGATAAAAATTTGTGGAAACGTTGGCCAGTTACTGCAAGAAAGAACATTAGGACATCATGCAAAATATGGTGCTAACCCATCAACCAACCAACATTTAAAAGGAAAGTAATTAAATTTAGGGTATGACCTCTGAAAATCACAATTACAAAGGGCTAGTGTGAGTGGGAATGATTCTAATTTTAGAAGGCATACTATACTGGGATTAAAATTAAAATGAGAGGCTCAAATACAATTGTCTCAATCCCAACTGCTGAACAATATAATTTTTTATTATTGTAACCAAACAAGATATAAAATCTAGAATATTAAATCTCTAAACAATAAATCACTTTCCATAAGATCTCTAAAACATTAAAAAAATATTTTTTTAACCTTAAACAAAAGGCCCTCAGCAAACCACTGTAATTGTAAATAAGTGATCATTTTAATGTGACATAAAAAATGTCATGAATCAAAATGTTATACGGCCAACAAGCATCGCTACCTGAAGGCTTTTACAGCACTTTTCAGTTCAGCATCCTCCAAAATGTTTCTAGCACTAAATGGAACATCTGCAATGGTCAAACATACAGTAAACATTGCAATTCCTAGAATTGTCATCATGTAACAACACCAATTCATATTACAATCAAATTTCTTGTATAGCTTTACCACAGGGGAAAAATTTGTAAACTAGACAAGAGATATTAGCAATATCGATTGTGTTTGGAACTTCAAGGTAGAGCATATAATCTGATGGTGCAGATAAATCAAAATAGCAAGGATAAATCTAAAGTGATGTCATCTCACATAAGTAAGCCATCGATTGAAAAGGAAGATAAGTCTAAGATTCATTCTTCTTTCGAATATTCCTTATAAGTAACTCTCATATCTTTATTTGACACTAGCATGAAACACCCACAGCAAGTATCTCGCACGTAGCAGGTATTAACCAGTGCTGTCTCATTCTATCCAAAGTTTTTTGTGCTTGCCACGCCATAATTTCTCAGTGCCCCAACAACTCAAAGACAGTTAAATTCAGGTAACTCCAAACAAAATCCATCCACCGATCAGAGTATATTCAGAAGTCATAAACATTACGGTCATGTCACTCTTCACAATGATTTCTTCAAACCAGCGGCACTTCCAGAATTTTTCAATGAAAAATATTTCAGAAGAGGGAAAGATAAATAAACAAATAACAATGTCAGATATGGAAGGGCCAACCCCTTTCACAGTGATTTATTAAACTAAGGATTCTATAATATGGCATTTCCTCAAAAGTTATCACAGGGGAAACAGCACTTCCATGGCAAATTGGGTGAGACAAGTTCAGAGAAGATATGTCCATGTTTAAGCAACAATGCAACAGGCATTTTAGTACTTACCATATTGTTGCAAAACTTTAACTGCAAGTGAACTGAATCCACATTGTGGGAACTCAGGCACGCCTTTCATGTAAATCATAATTGGATTGTCCTTGACATCCTGCTCACATTTTCCACAATGAAGCAGATCTTTAAGTTACAGATTTCTTGTGTGATTAAAAGGGGACAAACATTGACTAAGTTTACATGCACAAGATTATCTTGGTGCTTGCTTGGTATTTCCAGAAAAGCACTTTTTTAAGCACTTATCAGCAAGTTGAAACAAAACTCATCTCATATACTTACCTCATAAATCGTAAAAGCACTTCTAAAAAAGTAAAACAAACAAGCACTTGATGTACACTCACCTGCTCAACAACATCTTTCAAAGAAGTGGAAGAATTTTCAAGCTTATTAGCTGGCTTGAAGTCATCATGTGTGTCAGGATCATTTGGCACAGTAGTTGAAAATCTCAATCCATAATTGTAAAGTGACCCACCAAGCTGCTACCATGTTAGGGCAAAGATCAATAGAACAAAGATCGCAACTCATTGAAAAGGATAAGAATCATAAGTTACAGCACTGATGAACATAATATTGCAACGCTAGATCAACTTGAGTCAATATTAACAGGCCACCTTTCTGAAATCAACTCCAGGGTAAGAAAATTGAGCAAGAGGAAGTATCAAGCATGCACAATGCCTAATCAAGTGCCCGTGTAGACAAGGCAACATTAATGTGCAATCCTATCCGTCTCAGTAGACGTTAACAAAACAAAAGTCAAGGAAAAAATTAGAGGGCCTTTTGAATTTTGAAAATAACAGAATATTTGCATAATTTCAGCAAAATTCAGATGAATAAAACAGGAGTAAGATGATATGTAAAGATAATAAAAATTTAAAAGTTAGTTCGGGGGGGTTGTTAGGAAATATATCTGTTAGAAAGTTAGTTAGTTAGTTTAGCCTTAGCTTGGTCATTAAGTCACTCTAGCCTATAAACAAGGGCCTAATCCCTATTATAAATAAGATTATGAATAAACCAGAAGTATTATGCAGCAGTGATTGCTCTCTGCCTCTCACTCTTCTATCTCTCTTAACCTCTTCTCTGTCTTCTTCTTCTTCTACCCCTCTAACCCTGATTCTTTCCCTCTTCCCTCTCTTTCTATTCAATACAGAATTGATATACTGTAACATCAGACCTAATAAATTGTTTACCATGATCCCAAAAGCTCTACATGGAATAATAATTTGGAGATTTTAAAAAGGACAATCTCAATGCATAGTCACAACTCACAATCCAGCCGTTTGGTTGCCGGAAGGAATGAGAATGAAATAGACTAAACAAATAAAAACAAAAATAAAATGATCAAAATGTAGATAGGAGATGAGTCAGCAGTGTTCATGAAGGGGAGGGGTCATTTAGTTCATGGTAGTCATGCTGGTGTGGTGATTCCCATATTAGGGGTATTGGGTTTTCTCATGAGAAGAACGATGCCATAAATGCGCAACCAGCTTATAAAAATGTATGCTTCATGACCATTCCTTGACACTAACAACCAAAAGAGCTCTCAAAAAATTCAATCAAATACAAACCAAGGGAATTATAGTCACAGAAGATTCAAGTAAGACGTAAGCAAAGCGATTTTCCGTCTCCCATATGGCAGCACGCATTTGCAGAAGGGAATGACAACACTATTTCAATCGCAAGGATAGAATGAAGGCAAATAGAAACAAAACGAAAAAACAAACGATACCGATCAACGCAAATTGCAGAAAGTGTACAACTTCATCCATTCCACACAACGAGATAACAAAAGCGATGCAAGAATCGAAGATTAATCTAGTTCTCATCAAAAGGTAGAAGCTCCAAAATCTTACCGGCTTGCTGAGAGAACGAGCGGCTAATCGCTTCAAGATGATGTTCGGCAGTGAACCCGCCATAATAATATTCCCTCCTCTCTCGTTGAACTCGGCTTCTGCAGCTATAGTATAGACACCGGAAGAGAGGTTGCTCGTGGCGACAGGCTCAGCTTGTATTCCACACTCTCCCTTTTAATGAAACATTTCCCTCTTTTGGTTTTTTCCCCATATTTTTTGTGTTTTTAAATAAAAATATAAATAAACCCTAAATAAATTTATTTTAATTTATAATAATATTTATAATAAATTTTAGGGTTAATATAACTTTTGGTCCCTGAAGTTTAATCTAATTTTGGTTTTGGTCCCTCAAGTTTGAAATCGGTGGTTTAGGTCCTTGAAGTTTCACCCAATTTTGGTTTTAGTCCCTCAAGTTTGAAATCGATGGTTTTGGTCCCTGAAATTTCACCCGATTTTGGTTTTGATCCCTCAAGTTTGAAAAGGACTTGGCGACTCGTTTTTGAAACCCGACCCGACCGGGGAAAAAAAACCAAGTCCTTTTCAAACTTGAGGGACCAAAACCAAAATCGGATGAAACTTCAGGGACCAAAACCATTCATTTCAAACTTGAGAGACCAAAACCAAAATTGGGTGAAACTTCAGGGACCAAAACCACTTATTTCAAACTTGAGGGACCAAAATCAAAATTGGATCAAACTTCAGAGACCAAAAGTTATATTAACCCTAAATTTTATGTTAATTTATACTCTATTAGATGATAAATGCAAGATACATGTAGTTTCTAAATACTTCCACTTGTCCATAATATAATTCACTTTTAAAAAAATGGTTTAGTCCATAATATAAATCATTTTAAGAGTAATTAATGATATTTTTTCAATTTTACGTATATAATTAATGTATAAACATAGTTTATTGTATTATTCATTTTTTTTAAATCTTATTTAAGGGAGGTAAAATTGAAACTTTATTTAAATTTAAAGAGTTAACTACCATTTATTATTTTAATAAATTAGCTGAAAAGAGGAGGGAGTATCCTAAGTACATCAACTTATTTTGTTTCCTAAACATAGTTAAGCGTATTGGGCAGCAGTTGTTAAAATTAAAACCGGGGGAGTATTATAAAAAGAAAAGAAAAATACGGTAAATATATATATATATATATATATTAAATAATTAATTATTAAACCCCGAAGTCCAAAACCCTGGCTGTCTCCACGAAGGCCAAAGCCCCCGTCTTCTTCAGCTGAACTTCCAGCAGCTCTGAACCAGGGAGCTCAAAGACGACTTAACGTTCATTCGATCAATTTCTTATATTCGTTATTGTAGTTGTTGTACCCTAAGGTCATTATCCATTCTTCCGCTTTTTTGTCTTTTTTTATTCGTTTTATCCTGCTGATAGCCTCGTGATTGATTTAGGCGTTGTTGCTGGCTAATTGTTTTGGGATACTTCAGAGTCGAATACTGAACTTACCGGAATATTGACTGAGATGGCGAAGGATAAACTGAAGAAATCTCATCTCCTAGCAGATGGTGTTGGACCTACTAATGAACACGTCAAATCTGATGGGAAAGGTATGATATACTCTCCATGTTTTTAGTTCTTGGTTCTTACACTTGATTTTCTGCATCTTAGGGGACCATATCAATGGATTTCCATTATGTAGTATATCGTGATAATTGTCAAATCTCAAATAGTTTTCCTACTCTAAGGGGACATTGTCTGTCATAAACTACTGAGTAGCCCATGATCACTTGGAAATTGAATGCGGTGAAATGTTACTTCATCTTTTTTTTTTTAAATTTTAGTCTGAAGGTTGTCCTTACTCTCCCTTGCCTGCAGAAAGGAAAAAAGCTAAAAAAAGGCAAGCTGAACTTGATCCTGATCGTCCAACCACAACAGAGGCGGTGAATTTTGGTAAGAATTATGGAACGTTTAGCTTTCATGGAATGATGGATGTTTATAAGCATAAATTCCCTTCTCTCAAGTCTCTCCTCCACTGAGTATATCATTTTTTCTTAATAATTGACCTGGACTATTTATCTCATTGACTTTCTTTCTTTTTAACAAGTGATATGTCATGGAATTCCCAATTTCTACTTTTGTAATACTATGGAAATGTCAATTGAACTTTGTGTCTGCATGTGTTTTCCTTTGAATCTTGTGAAATACCTACACTGTGTTATATTGTTTGTATTTTATGAATTTTTAGGACAAACTTCTATACTCAATACAGGATGTCAAAATCTGAAAGCTGCTGGATCATAAAAATGCCTAATTTTTTGTGAATTGTAGAAGTGATTTCTTGTTTCCTTGAAATTCATTCTCAGATCTGATTAATACATAGTTATCTGATGCTAAATGTGCCATATTTTTGTATATTCATTGGCATAAGAATTAGGTTTGCTAGCCATCTAAGGTGTTCTGCATGTTCTATGTGTATGACTTGTGTTGGGTACAATTTCACCCTTGATTTACCTGATGGGATATTGAGTTTTTCTTCTTATACCGGTACCAGATGTAGATCAAGGTGAGGTAGCTGATGGAGTACTTGATTTTGATGTGAATGAGCCAACTATGGGAGATAAACTTGCTAGTCTCGATTTGCAAGGCGAGAATGACAAATCCAGGAGTGTTGAGGAACAGGAATCTTCTGTCCTAACAATGCCTCCAAGTGCAAACTCAGTTGATATTTTGCTCAAGCAGGCATTGCATGCCGATGATCGTGCCCTAATATTAGACTGCTTGTTTACACAAGATGAGAAGGTTTTTTGTTTGTTTTTTTTTCCCTCTCCCCTACTGAATTATGTCTTTCTGAGAGTGGTAAATTATTTTCATCATCGGGCTATTGTATGATATGCATGATGTATCCTCCTCTTTTGCAGGTTATCCAGAAGACAATTTCACAATTGAATACATCTCATGTCCATAAATTTTTTTACTTCCTTGTATCCAGTATTGCCGAGTCCAGGTGAAAACATCATTATAGTAATTGGACCCTATTTGTTCTTGATCGCGTTTCTATATATTTATACATTCAGTTCTTAATAATAATATACATGATGTCCTTCCGTTTTCTCTTTCATAGGGGTGCTATCATGGCATGTGCTCTTCCATGGCTTAAGTTTCTGCCTCTAGAACATGCAAGTGTAATAACGTCCCAGGAATCTTCACTCCGAGATTTGAATTCTTTGAATCAGGTGGACTATTGGATCATGACTCATTATAGATTTGTCGTTGTTCTGTGACAAGATAGCTGCTGATTTAAACCACATTCTGAAATTTTAATTGGCTGCTTTCATCAATACTTAGTAGTTTTTCATGATCACACTAATAATAGTTCCTCAATTGAATCTGTTGTTTTGTACAGCTGATTGGCTCTAGGGTCTCCACTTTCAAATCTGCCATTGAATTGTCTAGCACCATGGACCTCCTTTGTGCTGGAGTAAGCATTCTTTTAACTTCTACATAAATGGTTTGCAGACTACAAGGTTAGCTTGAACATATTCATGGTTTTTCTATTTCAGGATATTGATGATGAGGAAGACGAAGGAGGGAAAACAGTTCCAGTTATCTATGAGGACCAGGATAGTGACGAAGAATCTGACGATGCAATGGATACTGACCAAAATACTCAACACGAAGAACAATCTGACGATGCATTGGACCGTGACGAGATTGTTGAAGGAGATGACGACAACGACGATGTTACGAGTGAGTGAAGTGAAGATGGTGTTTTTTGTTCTTTGTAAAACTTTCATGACAGTTCTAGCTGAGAGCAATTGGCCATGCTGCTTGTAGTTGTGGTTGAATTGGAAAAAAAATGGCTTTGTGTCCATTAACGGCTGAAAGGCATTCCATAATTTTGTAATTGCTGGGTTTTTTAAGTCATAGAATGACCTGTTAATTTTTTTTTTTAAATTTTTGGGTGAACCATTACCTGTTAATGCTGATCGTGTTATAGTAACACAGGAAGAGTGATCAAATTGAATTCTTATATTGCAAAGTTTGCAACCACTTTTGTAATTATGCAGTAGACACTTTTTTTTTTCTTTTCTAAGCACAGGTATCCTCTTATTAGAGGCGATCCTGTTCGATGCACTGTTGGGTACTAAATGTGAACATCTCTTCTAACGGGGATTCGAATTTTGGTTCACCACATTATGAGAGACTAACCCTTTTCACTAGACCCAACCCCCATTAGTCTGTAGCTCCATTTTTGTTAGAGCTATTAGTAATCCAAATCGAATGAATAATGAGAAATTGCAGTGAACTGGTACTCCCTTCAGTTCACAATATAGGGCACTTTTAGAAGGAAATCATGATTCAGAATACAAGTCACCTCTACTTTAATTAATGCTCTTTTTCCTATTGTACCTCTATGATTAATACTTATTTTCCAACTTTGCCCACTCATTATATCCCCCTCTCTAAATTAACATTCTCAATACAATTAAACACATTTCTTAAGAAGAGTAAAAGCAGAAAAAAGATTACATTTTAGGAAATTAAATGACTTAACTGTCATTTTTTATTTTCTATAATATAGTTGAAGTGCCCTATATTGTGGACCAGAGGGAGTATTTATTTTTTAAAAAAAAATTAAAGAGCAATTATGATGCCTTAATAATTTTATATTGATTCTTCTGAGTAGCTCGCATAAATCAAATGTTCTGTTGTTTTTTTTTTTTTCCGTTACAAAATTCTTAAATGATTTGGATCCTGGGGCTCATAAGAGTCAAAGCATGTCTACAGGCTCAAAGAGCATTTATAGATATACTTATAGATCGCCTACCAACAAAAATTATATTTTCAATTTAGTTCTTCATAAATAAAAGTGATCAATAACATTTTTTGATTTAGATGCTCTCAATTAAATAATTATGAAATCATATTGCAATATCAACTAGATAATTTCCTCTGTTTTTCACAGGGTTTGACATAAGTCATGACATGCAACTTCATGTTATATGAGATCATATAGCAATATCAATTAGTAAGAAATCTAAGAAATGAACTAACTGGTTTTGATTGTGAATAACGAAATAGAGGCTGTGTGATGAGATTGAGAAAATTAAATATCGAAATAGATTGGACATGATGTACTTGGCCATTAAGTTATGAGCAGCTTTTTTTTAAAAAAAAAAAGTGAAATGCAATTGCACTATAAAGTAAAAGATAATATATGTAGAAAATATAAGTTCAACAAGAGAATCTCATGGGCAGAATTCCTAGAAAGCAAGGAAAAATCATGAGAATTTAAAAAAAAAAAAAAAAAAAAAAAAAAAGATACATGGCAAACAAAACCCTAACTATGAGCAGAACCATTTAGTGATGCACTCAAGAGTCTTGTTGGATTAAGAAATTTGGAACTAACACACAACTGACACAGAAGGATGCTGATGATGATAGGACGAAGAATATGATGACTTCCATAAAAGAGCGTAGTTCGTAAAAGTTCTCATGAGATAAAGATTGAGGTTTCTTCATAATCATTCTATGAATTGTGTAAGCACTCTATTAAACATAACTCGATACTCCTCCTGTCCTTAATTTAAGACATATTTGAGAAGTGTATCTTAATGTTAAATATAAGATATAGTTTTCACATTTATCAATATTTTCTTAATTTATCTCTATTATACTTCCTTAACAATAATTAAAGAGAAAAGAAAATGAGTGAATTAAGAAAGATGATTAGGATGTTCTAGAAAATGCATGTCAAATTAACTAACTCAACTAACTTCTTTAATCTAATTAAATTAAGAAAATATATCTTATATTAAGGATAAGAGGAAGAAAGTAGTTTTTAACTCTTATTTCAACTTTATCAAGTTATGTGTAGCTTAATGAAGAGAACAAAACGAAGATCTATAGAGGACGTGGAGTAAAATATTTGATCTCTTATAACAATTCACAAAAGAAAAGGTGCTCTCTCTCTCTCCCCCTCCCTCCCTCCCTCCCTCTCCCTCCCTCTCCCTCCCTCTATCTCTCTCTCTCTCTCTCTCTCACACACACACACAACAATAGCAGTAACGAGTAGATATAAAGGAGAGGAAGGTAGTAGGGTACTCCCTCCAGTCCATAATATATGATACTTCTGCAAAAAAAATATATGATCTGTAATATAAGTCACTTCTTATTTAATTAATAATCTTTTTTCTATTTCGCCCCTGTAATAGATACCTACTTTCCAACTTTGCTTCACTCATTATACTCATCTCTCTAAAGTAATACTTCCAGTACAATTAAATACGTTTCTCAATAAAAGTAAAAATGGAAAAAAAAATTGTATTTTAAGACATATTAAATGATTTAACTATCATTTTTTATTTCTCGTAATATAATTAAAATGCCTTATATTATGGAGCGAAGGCAGTATATTATTATTGTTGGCTGTGAAAAGAAGTGGCATGATAATGGGGCATGATTAAATGTAGCATGATGTGAATTGGGAGCGACCTAATAGGTATGATGAGGTGTGCTGCATGGAAACGAGTCCCAATGCCAAATCTATATATCAAAGGCCTTTATACCCTTTACCCTTCCCCAAGAGAATGAATGAAATCAATGAGATCAACAAGGAACTCCACAATCCAAATTTCCTTTTCTTCTGTTTAATTACTACACAATAACCAAAAACAGAATCCATTTGAATATCCTTCAACTAATAATTACATATAATTAGTATGATGAGTTCTGTTCAATATAGAAACTCTAATTAAAAATATGAGATGCATTATTCATATACAATGCATTATGTCCATATATCTTATACTACCCTTGTCATCTCTCTCTCTCTCCCTATATATATATATGCATTCACTTTTGTAAGGAGGCATAGGTAGATAAAGCTGGGCTTAGAGAGAGAGAGAGAGAGAGAATAAAATATGTAGGCAGCCACAGAAGAAGCAGAAGCAAAGGAATAAGAATAGAGAGAAAAAGATGGTCAAAATGTTTGCCTCAAACACTTGCTCTTCCATCATCAACTTCTCTCCTTTTTTTTCTTTCTTTATTGAAACTCGCCATTTCCCCCTTTTCTTTTTCTCTTTCCCTCCTCTTTGTCTGTTTCCTCTTTCAAATTCTTTCAAATATTTCTTTCCTTAATTATATATAGTCCCTCCGGGACATAATTTTTCAGATGTTTTTCATCCTTTTTTATAAATTACACTTTATATTTATCTCAAAATTTAATTCCCATTTTTTATTTTTGATCTCAACTGATCACATATTCTTTTATCTACATAATTCAGT
The DNA here is from genome assembly GCA_963855925.1 of Inga laurina. Lineage (NCBI taxonomy): Eukaryota > Viridiplantae > Streptophyta > Magnoliopsida > Fabales > Fabaceae > Inga > Inga laurina. The sequence goes on from OY979711.1 coordinate 12,984,289, forward strand.
TATTCATAGATTTTATATATGTGTGTGTCTCAAATATTTCTCATAGTAAATAGATTTATTAAGATGATCTTATTATGAATACATTTCATAAACAACGTAAAACAACTCAAGTACAAACTCAACTTGTGAATATCTCATAAATGAGTACTCCCTTCGATATTTAATATAAGACGTATTTGAAGAGTTTATCTTGATCCTAAATATAAGACATATTTTTCATATTTGTCAATCTTTTTTCTAAGTTATTCTTATTGATACTCTATCAACAATCATTAAGGAGGGAAATGAATGAAGGAATTGAGGAAGATGACATTTTAGAAAATACGTAACATATTAACTAACTCAACTAATTTTCTTAATCTAATCAAATTAGGTAAATATATCTTATATTAAGAATAGGCGGGATTTTTTTTTTTTTTTTTTTTGTATGTTGTATGTGTGGCATGCTAAAGAACTCTTTCGCCCAATTCTGAAAACTTGTAATTTATTAAATGGAGTCAGGGGGCTTTATTTCTATTGACCTTTAACTCATTCCTTTTACTTTTTTTCTTTAGGAGGAGAATAAAGGAATATTCAAGTTGTAAAGTAGCAAGTATTTTATGCCAAACACTTTGACAGTCAAACTTGGGTTGATTTTCCCAAAGAAAATTTTGAAAGAGACTTGCTTCTTTTCGGCATAAATTGTTGTCTGATCAAATAAAATTTTCCCTTTTTTTTTTAACATTATGTATACACATTCAATGTTATAAATATAAAGAATTTAAGTTACTGAGGATTTTAATGCAATGAATATATATCACTGTCCAATGACAAGATGCCATATCCTTTCTTTATATTTTCACATTTTTTTAACAAATTTTGAATGACATGGCTTCTGTTGACATATATATATATATATATATTCGTATTAGCATAATTAATAATATTCCATGGTAAAATGGCCTTTCTAGGGTTCATGGTATTGGTATATATGTGATTAATTAGATCTTTGTACAACAGGTTTTGTTCCTCCCTTAGGTTACAAGAATAACGCAACACTTTTTGTGTGCTAAATTTTGTTTGTGAAAGAAATAAATTTATTTTATTTTTTTCATTTTCATGTTTTAGTTATATATGATAAATTGATTTGTTGAAATATGAATTAACGGTAAAAAAAAATTTAAAGCTCTTTCTTGAAATATGTGCTTTAATTGGGAACTATTTTATTTGTATATTTGGTATGTGCTTTTTTGCTTCCAACTTTGGCATAATTAATGGACACATTATACTATTAGCATGCTTTAGCAGTAGCCTCAGCCTTAATTTCATATTCAAGCATTCTGCTGTTAAAAGGTACAATTTGCATTTTGTCTATTTTATTTTTTATTATAACGAAAGAAAAATATAACATAAAAAAATCTTGAAATACTGATTTAAAAAATGATCAAAATTAATGTGTGTGTGCGTGTGTAATTTGTACTATTTACATTAAATTTTGTCAATTTAAATCTGTTAGAGAAATTAAATTAAACAACATAATAGTGTTATTGTTTGACAACAACAAAAGATATCGGTCTTCCTCATTATCAGAAAACCGTGCAATTATGAGTAGTGTTAATGTTAATGCCAACATATAGGTTTCTCATTTGAAGTTAGAGAAAGGAGCAAAATAAACGTTTATCTCATTATAAACTTTGCAGATAGGGAGCCTTACACTGATATTAAGAAACTGGCAACAAAATGAAGTTGTCGTCCACTGCCTAAAAAAACAAAATATGTATTCAAATGTGTGTGTGTGTGTGTGTGTATTGAATAAAGCATCATCCTGCTCTCTTTGGAATATAATTGAAGCATGCATGCCACACACACCAACTTAACTTTATCTCTTTTTTCTTCTTTTGGATTTCAATTTCATTGATCCATTTTGTATCAAAGTTTGCCACTGATTCTCTTTTTTCTCTGTGACCTCTCTCTCTCTCTCTCTCTCTCTCTCTCTCTCTCTCTTCCTCTATATAAACCGTTCTCCCATTTCTCATTCTCTCACACTTGTTTCCATCTCTCTCTTCTTCACCACTACTAATACTCTCTTACCTACATACTTCAAATCAAATTACTGCATTATTGTCCTTCTTAAGGTATGCCCTCTCTTACAATTCTTCCAACATATTATATCATCTCCCTCCTAGTTCTTTCTTTATAATAATACCTATACAGAGAGCTATTTGATGCGTGTGTGTGTGTGTGTGTGTGTGAGCCTGTGTGTAACAGACATCATCAACTAACATCCACCAGCATTTAGAATATAGCATCACTCTCTAATCATTATATATATATATATATATATTCCAGTATCTTTTAAATAGCATTGCTGCATAACGTTCATGGTATCATATTTTTACTTCTTAATATCTTGGAAGATACATAAATAATGCTTCTCGAATCCTCTTTATAAGGCAAAGAGAAAAGAAATTTTTTTATCCTATTTACAAGTCACATCATTAAATTTTTCATATGAACATATAATTTTACTTTTCATTTATTATCGTGTAAACTTTGTTCTCATAAGGTATAATGTATATTAAATAGGTATAAAATTGAAAATTTGTTGAATTTTAAGGAGTTAATGAGGTTTAAGGCTTTTTCAACAAAAAAAAAAAAAAAGAAGAAGAGGTTTAAGGTTTTTCTTGATTCTGGTGAACCATGTTAAGAATGACTTATAAATGAGATTAGAAGAGCACAACAACTGTAGCAGCAGCAAGTCTCATCTCATCATGTGAAATCAGTTACATGTAGTTTGCACAACCTATGGGACTCCATCAACAAGAAGTATGCAGACATATCATTCACCATGAGATCTCATTATCCTTCTTGATCTCTCTGTCTTAAATACCATTTGCTCAACCCTCCTCACTGACGTCTTTAATAGCCTTTTTGTCTCATATATATTTAAACCAACTTAATTGATTTTTTACAAGTACTGAGTGAAGGGTGTGTGTGTGTGTGTGTGTGTAATGCAGAATGAGCAGCAGGCCAGGAGATTGGAACTGCAAGTCATGCCAACACATGAACTTTCAGAGGAGAGAATCATGCCAGAGATGTGGAGAATCCAAGTATGGAGACTATTATTATGGAGGAGGAATGAGATCATCTTCAGGTTCATCATTTGGTGGGTCAGATGTTCGTCCTGGAGACTGGTATTGTGCTGCTAATAACTGTGGAACTCATAACTTTGCCAGCCGCTCAAGCTGCTTCAAGTGTGGTGCTTTCAAAGATGACTTGTTATCTTCTTCCTTCAACACTACCACTGACTTCCTTCGCTCTCGACCGCCTTTTGCTTCTTCTCCTTCTTCCACCAGACCTTCATGGAAATCTGGTGATTGGATTTGCAACAGGTAATTATCTAGTCAAGTTAATTAATATTATATTTATTTTCTAAAATACCATAGTTATCTTCCTTAATTCCCTCATTTCCTCTTCTCCTTAATTATTGTTGAGGGAACATTAATAGGGGTAAATACGAAAAAGATTGATTAATAGGAAATATATACGTTTTAAATTTAAGACTAAGACCAAATCTCTAAATAGGTCCTGTATCAAAGGACTGGAGGGAGTATATATGGTGTTATTTGATAGTAAAATTCAAATAGGAACAAGAGACTTGTATATACAATTCTGTGTTTTCTCTCATCTTTTGATTGGTACAGAAATAAACACCAGGTGTGTTATATAAATCAGACGCAAAAATATAGTTTGTGAGCATGAAGTAATCTTTTTTTTGCTCAATGAGCATGAAGTATTCAAATGGCTAATAAATAACACAAAAGTATCTTCTTCTGATAATTGGTTCTTTTTTAAGGGTACAAATTATGCTTTTTGCTTTGGCTGCTGTCTTTGATAGACATGCACTTTGGGTCCCTCTTTGACTGCTTTTAGAAGATCTACAAGTACTATAGAAAAATCTCTCTCTCTCTCTCTCTCTCTCTCTCTCTCTCTCTCTCTCTCTCTCTCTCTCTCTCTCTTCTCATTCTGATAGTAATTAGTGTAAGATAAAGGTTACTTCCCTACTCATTTGAATAATATTTTTTCCCCAGCAAGTTCCAGGACTATGACACCAAATTTTTTAATTTAACAGGTTAGGGTGCAATGAGCATAACTTCGCTAGCAGAATGGAATGCTTTAAATGCAGTGCCCCTAGGGACACATACTAGAATTGAGATCATCCAATTTTGGTATAAATTTATATATTATCATGTCCTTCATAATAATGTATTTATGTTCTGTTATTTTTTATGCTCACAGTAATTGTAAAACTTATTTACAGTATTTCATTGCTATTGTCTTCAGGGATTATAATAGCGATTAGCGAAGGAATGAAGAAGGACTGTTGTAATGCTAGAGAATTAAGTTGGAATATTTCTTTATTAATTTCTTGGGGATGTTCAAAAACTGATAGTAAGAGAGTGAAAGAGAATGGTTCAGAGCCAGTATCAGAGAGAGAAAGCCACATCCCTTTTGATTAGCACTTAGTTCAAGAAACTATATCCATGTCTTAGTTTTGTATCTGAACCATATAGCCATGTTTTTGGTGTTCTAATATTACTTTTTCTTTGGTCTCTTGTGCTTATTGTACTTGCTTTCTTGGTTTAAGCGAAGATGAATCTCGTTCTTTTCTCATAAATCCTGAAATCATAACCTAGCTCTGTTTTTTTTTTTTTTTTCTGAATGAAAGTGTTGTGGACTATATCTTGAGTTTACAAATACATGTTGGCAAAATTATGCATTTGGTCCTCTAATTTTAAACAATTTTTCCGTTTGATTCCTTAATTTTAAAAAGCATGTTTCAATCCTTGAACCCTAACATCATTAGTCTCAAATGATGATTGTTTGTAACAATAATTGTTATTTTGAAGACTAATCTTCACAGTCAGCATTTAAAATTTTAATATCAGCATTTTTTGTTAACAACCTTATGATTAAAGGATTAAGAAGACATTTTATAAAATTAAGGAACTAAAACCAAAGCCTTTTGTGAAGTTAAAGGACCAAACATGTGCTTTTGCCTCTGCATATAACAGAAGGTTAAATATGTTTTGTTTTATCTGTAATGAGGTCTAATTCAGTAATTGCATCAACCAGAAAACGAACAACTCACATTGGATTCCATTCATGAATTTAAGAAAACATTTTATAAAGCACATTGTTGTTTATATAAAAAGATGAACCCATGATGAGTCCATAACTGTATTTGCTTTTATGAAGGAATCTTTCTTGGTCTTCCTTTGGAGCTAGCTTTTATGTAATCTAGCTTATATATTCATAGCCTTTTCTTTATCATGGGTTAAAACTTCAAAAAGATACAAACCTATAGATGAAGGTCCCAACATGTCTTCTTAGTTGGATTCAATCAGGCAATATCTATAGAGCTGAGTGTGATTAAATAATATTATCCCACGGAAATCTCATTTCATTTAAGCCACGTTTTAGTTCATTCTTTTCTGTGTGGGTCAGCACCGATTTCTGATTTAAAGAAAGGAAAAAAAATGATGTTTGGCATATGAAAAAAATTGAATGCTCTTTTGGTCCTAAATACAAAACCCAATTTATTGAAGAAATTGAACTACAAAGTGGATCTTATACTAATGATAGGAGGTAGTATATAATTATAAATACATGAGTAAGCTCAGCATCAAAATTAACCCAGAATTTATAAAAATAGACTTTTCAGAAGGCTATAATGAGTTCATCATTGCACAGCAAGCTTTACTGTGTATAGCCAAATCGTTCGGATACCCAATTATCTACAAATTCATTCATGATTGCAATGTGAAGTGAACAAAACAGATATATAACTACTCACCTGTCAGATTAAACCAAGCATTACAGCTAAATCTTGCTATTTAAATTTCTGAAAGCTAGCCATGTTTATGCTTCAGATTTTGGTTTCCTCTGAAAGTACGTATAATCTTTCTGACATCCTTTCTAATGGACAAGAAAGCAGAAACAAGTGCAAGCCACATAGCAGGATGAATTTGAGCAGCTTTTTCATGATCCAAACCAGATTGGAGCATAATGGATTCTCTCATTAGACCCCAAATCACAAGAACTATTCCAAAGAGTCCCATTCTCCCTGGTTTTATCAGACCCACAATTGCTCCTCCCACGGACAAATAGCTTCCTGCTAGAACCTGTAGGATCAACTGAAATTCAAACTGACTGCTAAACTTTTGGCATTTACTGATATATATATATATATATATGCAGTTTTTCCCCTCAAAAAGTAATCAAGCTTAATTTAGTAAGAAGGGATACTACTCCCTCTGATCCTTAATATAAGACATATTTGTCTAATTTGAGAAGATTAGGAAGTCAGTTAAGTTAGTTTATTATAACATATATTTTCTAAAATACCCTAATCATCTTTCTTAAGTCCTTCCTTCCCTCTCCTCCTTGATTATTGTAGAGGGAGCATTAATAGGGGTAAATTAGAAAAAGATTGACAAATATAAAAAATATGTTTTATATTCAAAAGTGAGACCTACTCTCCAAATATATCATATATTAAAGAGGGGAGGGAATACTATATTTTCTTGGGAAAATTGATGAAAAGTCCATGTTTGAAAAATTTATTGGTGAAGAAAAGGACCTGAATTCAAGTACAACAATTTTGTGTATGAAATTCCGTAGAGTATTGGTATGCTTTATATGTGTAAAAACATAATGGATCCTTCTGGCCAATAAAATTTTCAGATAGGACTTTTCACTGATTTTCCCTATTTTCTTTTTTTACCAATAAGCTTCACCAGTTTAGGTATAGATGTAGTTATGTCAAATTACTGACCTCTAGGCGATGGAGATCTGATGTTCTGGTAGTTTGCCTTGAATTGAACTCGTATAACTTGAGGAGGTTTTTGAAGTTTGGGATGATTCTGTTATTGTAAAGAGCCTTTGCAAGAGCTCCTGGGTAGAGAAGAACCTTCACAATGAAAGGAGGGAACACATCACTTGCAATTAACTGAGAAGAAGTGACTTCTAATGGGGTCTTGCAGATTCCCATTCTGCATGGAACACTGAGAAGCAAGCAGGGATAAAATAAATGTTATGAACCAGAATGTTTTAAATTCTCAGTACATCAGAATTTGTGGGTATTATATATCAAGTTTGTCCACACCAGCAATTGAATTTGACATTAGAATGAACCAAATGAATCTCTAACATGTATTTCTTTGTTTATTTATTTACTTTTCTATTCAAGAGTTTCAATTTTCTGTAATTTCTTTGCTGGTGTATGATGCTACATTTATGAAGGATACATGACTAAGTTACACTTCTTTCATGTGAGACGCATTTCTTGGTCAACACATAAAAAGAGGGAAATTGGGCTTCTAAACATTAAATCAATCTCTATAGAAAGCCCTCATTTCTGGGTAAATGATCCAGTATCTTTGCTCTAATGTAGACAATGCCCTGGTAATAAGCATTTGCCTGAGATGAGATAATTAATCTCATCCTCGTTTAGCAAAAGTGAAAGATAAATTTCAGGGGCAAAAAACAGCGTAATAAAATGCAACTATGTCAAACTCAATTGCAAGCTTTGACACTGCAAGAATGCTGAAACTCCGACACAAATCTGAACATTTTCGCACAAAGTTTAAGTTTTTCCTTTTTTATCATTGTGTCTCATTATTAACTTATATGACTGAACAGTGATTTTCCATACTAATTATTGGGGCTTATTGATAGTGCGTCTGTAATATAAAAGAAGCATTACCTGAAAATTGGGACTTGGAAGATGATAATGGCGAAATACATGAGAAAAGCAATAGAGCAGATTGATTTAGCCCATTTCCTTGTCGAAGACATGGCAGCAAATCTTTGAAGGCCTTTTCAAGATAGCCCCAATATAATGAGACACAGTATAGATAGAGACAGAGAGGGACAAAGAGAGAGAAAACAAGTTTGAGTTTTTCAGGTTCTGTCTTACCGTGGGAAAAAAACCCTATTTTATCAACATAGATTACCCAAATTCTGCCTTGATTTTTTTTTTTCCGCCCAAAAGGAGTTTTTCCCTCCTCTGATGATGAGTTTTTTTTTTTTTTTGTACATTAAATATATCATTTGGGGAAGTTATTGTTTATAGCAATTGGTACACACATAAGGTCATTTAGCTCCACCCCCATTACATGTGAGTAATGATAATCAGTCGAAATTTTGATGTGTTATATCAATTCACTGCAAGATTTTTTTTTTAGTGAAATTTTATCTCTAGTAAACATTTATTCTTTTTCCCCATATGTTTATCGATTCATGAAGCTTCTTATTTTTCAGATATAGTTAATTTCTAGACTAATTCAACCGCCTTTTTCTCCCCAAAATTCCTGCAAGGAAATAATACATACATCCATCTTTTATCTGTTCAAATTACAAAAGCTGCCCCGAAAAGCGTTTATTGTTGACCTCTATACGTATTTATTTCAGGCATAACACAACAAATTAAGAGGAATCTAATCTTGGAATCTTGTGTAGTATCAAATTGTCAATGTGTCATTATCCATTTATCGTCGGTCCCCATGAAAAGTTGTAAACTTGTAATGCACTTTAAAGACAGGTGTTTTTATTTGTTCAAAACTTCAATAATTATATGCTTCCTCCGACTGAACTTTAATATAAGACATATTTATAAAATTAATTTTAATCTTAAACATGAAACAAAATTTTTATTTTTATCATTATTTTCCTAATTTATCCCCTCAACAATAATTAAGGAAGAGAGAGAATTAGAGACATGACTAGAATAATTTAAAAAATACATATTATATTCACTAACTTAACTAATTTACTTAATCTAATTAAATTAAATAAATAAATCTTATATTAAGAATAAAAGGGTAACGTCTAGTAATAATATTTAATAACATAAATGTACCATTTGATTTAAAACAATAGTTATCTTAAAAAGCTATACGCTTGTCAAACTTGAATCTTTAAATACAAGTGATGTATATAAAACATCAAATAATTTTTAAAAAAATTCTCAACCACGGAACTTGATTATAAGTGAATTATCTAGTCCCACCTAAGTACAAAAATAGCAAATAAGTCGCCAAGTTAGAAAAGAATCAGAATTGGACAAAAAGAAAGATCCCATTTGGATGGGAAGGCAAAGCTTGGCATGTAATTGGATGGGGACCACTATATGAGAGGTGTACAACAGGAAGGCCACCCATATTGCTTTGCAAAATTTGATGCAACGCTATAAAACGTTAATTCATCAAACACATTCTGTTGCCTTCCCACAAGTCAAACAACTAAACTAAAATCCCATGTTGTTGTTGTTCTTGTTCTTGTTCTTGTAGCAGTACTTTCACAAGCTCTGCGCCACTCTTTCATATAAATCACGAGGCCAATTCCTCTTCAAGTTATTTGCAATAAAACTCGCAATCTGCATCGATGAGATTCAATCATTTGAGACAACAAGAACTGACATTAACGAAATGAAATATTAGCTAGCAGTTTTAACATCTCAATGAGAGGCAAGTAACTAACCAAATACTTCACATGATAATTCAAGATTATTTTAACATTAAAACAATGAAAGCTAAATAGAAAATTCCATGCCATTGCTGGTCATTATTAACTGTAAGATACTATATCCCAATCAGTAGTGTATACCCCATCGTATGGTTCTTTAAAAAACTTTGTTATGGTGCTAAATTTTGTATCAAATTAAAACAGAAATTTCATTATTCTCATTTTTTTTCTTTTCTTGCATTAGGTTAAAATTTATTAAATATATATTCACTTCATTCAGCAGTACTAGCACTGCATCATTGATTGTAAATAGCCCAAAAAAAAACATTTAAACACCATAGCTGTGTTGGACTTTTTGACACAACTTTGCAATATATGCAAAGAAATGCACAAGATAATACAAGATTTTTCTCATTTTTAATACATACCTTGGCTCTTAAGGCACGAAGTGATCCGTCGGTATCTGTCACATTGTCCAGGCAGGTGAGGGCAACTTTCAGAAGATCCGGAATACAAGCTTGGACATGAGGAGACAAATTTTCAAACACATCAACAGCAATATCAGGGCCTCGAGGATCTAGAGGGAGGAATTGGAGCTTAGCAACCTCCCTTAGTGCATCCACATAATTCCCTGTTCTAGACAGCTTGTGAATTGACAATATTGCCTCAAGTTGTCTCAACACAGTTTGCTGTGCAAACACATGATCTCTCTCTTGAAGGCTGCAGTGTGCAGAGGGAATTGAATCAATCTTATAGCATATGTTAACTAAAAGGAATGGCAAAGATATAACCAAATAGTTAATAACCAATTAAATTCAAAGAGTCAAAACCCAAATTCCCAGTCTGACAATTCATTTGCCGGGAACATCTTAAACATCTTTTATTATTCTGAAAGCTTCAGCAACTAAAACAATAATAAAACTGCCTATTGAGATTTCAAATAGAACAGACTTAGATCTCATCAATAAAACATAGCTCATCTAGCTGAGTGGGATCTTTTTTCTTGGAATGATCTAAAATGTCTGGCCCTTGACTTTTTGCAACTCAAAATTGTATGATAAGGCAGTGATAGATTGTATAGGATAAGCCAAGTCAATAGACTTTCAATGAGCCATAATTACCAAGGTTCCTCTTCTATGTATATATACACTCTTCTTAGATGAATTTAACAAGCATTTGAAGCATATTTCTCTGTATCCCGCAAGCATTAGCTTGCAATCCAAAGAGAAAAAACACTAACATGAATCTTTCAAAGTTCTTACATGAAAAACATCCATGCATAACATATTAGATGACCAATTGGCCAAACTAATAAATATCACAACACCTATACCCAAGCATAACTATGTATAGAACAATGAGATGGAGAAAAAGTCTCAATATTACCTGACATGTGGATAGTAAGTGTATGTATCCAAAATTTCGTTGCCAGAATGAATGAGGGCAGCAGTCCTGCTCTCACCATCTATTCTACCACGGAAAAGAGCACAAATAGCTTCAGAAAGGCACTTATTGATGGTATCCAGCGCTGACGAAAAGGCACCCACTCTCTTCTGAATTTCTATTGACTGACCGCCACAAAAATACAATAAATCCCAAATAAGCACAACCAACAGTTGGTTAAACACAGGAGATAGATTAAAACAACAGTGGATGAACGATGAAGGTAAAAATAAGTACAAACAAGATCATTGGCAAGACTTGTAAAGGTATCAAGATGTGACATAAAATAAAGAAATTACTTTGTCAAACATCCCAGCCTCCTCACACTGGCAGGCAGCCTCAATTAAAAATTGCTCCCTTGATTTTGGATCAGTCACAAAACGGCCCAATTCACCTTCTTCTCCAGCTCCTCTAGCACCAAGCAAAAGATATATGCCACCATCCCTTAACAAAAGTTCAGTTAGGAGTTGCTTCAGCATCAAACTTCTTTGCCTTTGCTGATCAATATTAACTCGACCAGTCCATGACATCCGCCCACCACCCACAGCGGCAGCAGCTTGAGCATAATATTCTAAAGCCATTTGGAGATCACCAAGACGTAAATACATAGATCCGTACTGCCTGATTATGCTAGACACTTCTGCACAAGCATCCATCGCCCCCAACTTTTGCCCAGCAACAGTACCTTCAGATGGTACTCCATGATCAGCCAGCACAATTGATAGGTGGGCAGCATCGATGTTATATCCTTCATCTCCTGTTTCCTTAGACATGTATAATACTGCTGGAAGCAATTGGATGCTCAAAAGCAAAATGTAAGGATATACCAGAGGATCTTTTCCACTTTTCGTATAGTATGATGGCTCAAATTTATTCAAGTAAGTCTGCAAATCATCCAGACTGTATGGTACCAAACCATCACTCAGAACAATAGATGTTGATCCACTAGGGCAGTCCCGCACAGCTGACAGTTTAAACCACAAGAAATCCTCAATTGTACTAAAGAGATTTGGTTGATCTCTAAGCAAGCGATCAATATGCCTACGGGATCCTGATATGATGGCATAAAGCAGTAACTTTTTCTTATCATATGAAGCTCGACCTATGCGATCACCAGTCCTCAACATTCTTTCACATTCATCTGATGCAGCAGTTGCAATCTCTTCTGGCACCATACCTCCGGTATTGATCCACTCTGTGAGCTGTCAAAAGAATGAAACACTGAGAAAATTCCAGTATAAAGTGCCATACAAAAGAAGTGACCACAGTCTGTACCAGCGGAACAAATTGATGTGAAGCACGGGAAGAGAGAGCAACATTTCTTGCTTCATCATAATACCCAGATCTCAAGCAAAAATATATCTGCCCACAAAAACATGATTCAAGATAAACAGGGCATCAGCAAACATTCAAGCTCACTTCAAGGGAAATAACCTGTATAGGAATTAGATCTAATGCATCTATTTAAGTAATGAAGAGGAGAGAAATTAAGAAAAATGTATTGTTATTCATTTTGTCTGCAATTACAAAACAGTTACCGTAACGGAATTCAAAAAATTAAATTGCATTACTCTGGCATGTAAAGAAGGAAAAGACTAGAAAAATGAGCACAAGTCTCAAGGTGTCTCAGGAATTATGAAAAAAATAGGCAGGGCTAATCAAAATATTAGTTTGAGAAACCTCCCTGCACTACTGACTGCCGCGATGCCTTTTTCCACACAATATGAAAAAAGATATACCAACACAAAGCAACAAAATTCTATAAAATATAGCAATACAATAATGCCTACCAATCCAGTCATACAGATCAAACACACCACTTTAACTCTCCTACTACTGGACATCTTAATATAAATAGATCTTCCAATGTATTCATAATTTAAAACATAACAATAAGGAATTTAGCAGGAAACACCAAAAGTAAAAATACGAGGCCTCACTCAAATTATGTCCTTGTATACTGAATAAAATATTTAGCATTTGCATAATAAAGACTACAAACTGAATGGCCAATTGAAAGGGAAGAGGGAAACCAAAATTTCCATTTAGGCCCATCATAAATGTAAATTTAAATAATTAAAGAGGAATTAATTATTATCAATTATAATAGCAAGCTGTGATTAATTTCAAAGCAAAAACATCAACAATCAGAAACAATGTGATGGGAGATTATAATTCAGACAGAGCAAGGAAAGGGAATAGAGAGTAAAGAAAGAGGAGAAACAGGGGCTGAAGAGAATTGAGAAGACAGAGGAGAGGGGGGTCAAGAGAGAAGAACAGTAGGGAGACGGAGAGGCTCTGAATAATACGTTATACGCATCGATTGTTAATCCACAAGTCTGGGTAACAATTCTGAATAATGTTCTATTTATAATCCTAGGTCCCTAACGGCTAGTACCCTAACCGCCTCACCTAACTTTTATGATTTTAATATCATTACACAATACAATGAAATATAACTAAATTTCTAGAAAAATAAAATAAATAATTTTCTGCACCTGCTGCCATGTGGTATCAACAGGAGGTTGCCTCCGAGCATCACCCGCATCAAAATCCAGAACTCCATAATCCCTTAACCGTATCTGCACAGCAATAGAGTATGAGTTTTAAAAATAAAATAAAGACCTGTTACCATATTGGAAAATATGCATATCAAAAACAAACCCGGAGGAAGGCTCGGATTCTTTGCAAATTACCAACAACACCACCAAGAGCAGCCTACCATAAGATCAAAAGGCAAGTAGAAAATAAGTTTTGATAAATGAATGCATATTCATAAATTCTCAGTTTAATATAAACAGGGCACAAGCAGAGAGAACAAGAAAATAGGGAAAAACTGAAAAGACTGTCAATGCCTTTCTCAAAACTAAAGTTCTTAAGAGCGTGCAAAAACAGAAAGAGTCCATGGAGTCAGAATAAACAACCTACTCAAAATAACATGATAAAATATGTGCAAGGGCATGCAAACGTTTCTTCTTAAAGTACTCGATTTAAAATTACTTGCGCAGGGTGACTTTGTATGGTATCCATGATGAACTTCTCATGGCCCCATTCAAGATGGCGCCTAGCACCAATAATCAGTGACATCCTTCTTGAAACACGCTGCTGCAATGCTGTATCTTCATCTATCAACATCTGTTTCATTGACAAAAATCATTAAGGAGAAGAATATTAACTTCACAACAACTAAAATCAAGAAAATACATGTAAAGATTTGTCTCAGTTTTTTCTGTTGACAGTATGCTATGAGTGCAACCTGAACAAGGTGCCATATCTTCCGCATACTAACTGATTTTCCTCCACTTGCATCTATATTTAAACTTTCATAGGCACCCTTGAAAGCTGCAGCAGGCTAGTAACCATTCAAAAGAACCAAGAATAAGTAGCATTCCTATATCAAAAAACAACACTCAAACAAACAAAAACCTTGGTATACCATACTCGAACAACAATGAGCATGAAGAACAGACAAATGGAATATATAATGGCAAACATCTTAAAACAAATACACGAGTAGATTGATGTCAGGCCATGCGACCAATTAAAATTTTAAATATCCATTGTCCTATATAGGTCACTAGTTATTATTTTTTTCATCAAGAACTAAGTTGATCATCAAATATACAAAGTTACTGTCAAATGAGCAACTCCAGCCACACATTTTTAAACATAATGCAGTGATATCTGATTCCAAATTGAGGAGACTTTCAGAAAGAACAGGCCTTACTTTGAATGGTAACCCACCCTCCCTGGCCTTATTCAGATTTTTCACTACTTCAGCATAGACTGCTGCTTTTTTCTCCACAACAGGCTTGCTAGCTAAAGGAACAATCTCTGTGCCAGCTATACCAGATGATGCTTGTGAGCTAGAAGCCACTAACTGACCTGGACGGATACCCACCTTGCTGGTATCAATCATGTTTGTCCTAGGCAATGTTGAAATTCGGCTTAAACTCTGAAGGAAATCACGTTTTTCTTTTTGCCAATCCTCCTGCCAAAGATTAAATTCCATCAAGCGGTAAGAAGACAGAGCTTGGAAATGAACATGAAATTCATTAGTGGTTGAGAAACACCAATACATCAACCTACCTCAATCACCAATGTAATATGCAATAATATATCTGTTCCATAAGGAACCACATATATCCAACAAAATGGATTGCTTATGCCACTATGCCTACTTCATTTGTACACAAAGATCTGAAGATCATAAAATCGAAGCCTCAGTTATATAATATAAAATGAAAGACAATGCCACAAACCTCTAAAACTTTCATCATATAATCATCAAAACTTCTGAGATTATCCTTCTGAGCTTCCTGAATGGCAGATACCATAGCCATTTCATGAACCTGAGGGGAAAAAAGTCTTCAATATTAGTGGTGGTCCCTAATAAGGAAGATGATCTTGTTTAAATGAAAAGGGTGCAAGTCAAACATATCAAAGGTATGACTCCGGATTAATTATGAAATAAATCTAAGATGACTATCAAAATAAAGGGGTCAAAATTACCTGCTGCAGATACTCTTCAACACTTGTAGCCTCCGCAGGAAAAACATCCTCAAAAGTTGTCTTCAAATGAAAATAGAAGAGTCAATGGATGAACAGTGCAACATCAGCAAAAGGCACCAAGAAAAGCAACTGGAAAGAAGCTTCAAACTTCAAAGTGAGAATAAATTTTGTCAAGAAATAAATATATCAAGAAAATAAGGAAGCATGTGTTCTGAAAACCATTGTTGTGTAGAGATTGAAAAAAATAGAACACATGAAATATCTATAAGATGTGGAATAAATAGAATTTTATACTTCGGACAAAAGAAAAAAAACAAATGCAGAGTAACAAAATTACAAGTATTGAACAGTTTAAATAGAGAAGTATGAAGATTTATATTATTATCATTATTTACCTTCAACTCAAATGATTTCAGATCCCGTGCAAGCTGCTCTGCATTTATCCCCTCACGTGCAAGTAGCCTGTCATTGCAACAGAAATTGAAATGCTGTCATAATAATTAACCAGAAATGCATAAGCATGCTCTTTCTGCATTAAGGGTGTGTTTGGTTTGAGGGGAGGGGAGGGGTGGGAGGGAATGGGAGGATAGGTAAATTACCTTTTTGGGTTGAAGGAATTTAAATTTTGGGCGGGAATCCAAAATTCAAAAAGAATGAGAAAGTAATTTTTGGACGGGAATCCAAAATTTAAAAAAATGAGAGAGTAAATTTTGGATTTCTTTTGTCCAAAATGGTAATTTCCCCATCCTCCCCTCCCCTCCCTCCCCTACCCTCCCCTCAAACCAAACACACCCTAAGAGAAACAAAACCAATACACATTTTGAAATATTTTCGAAAAATCAGAGAGCCCCAAATTAATAATTACAATGAACTTTCTAAGTAATTAAACTATTTACACTCGTAACCAGGTTGGGGAAAAATCACCAAAGTACCTTGTAGCAGCAATAGATTGAGAAGGCGCCTCGGTCCTTAGGGTCTTGGATTTGAGCTTCTTAGATAATGCTTCCAATTGATCTAAGTTCCTCTGAGCAAGAAATGAAAAAGAATTCAGATTGCAGAAATCCAAAAAACTGAATTTCATCAGCAAATTTTAATTTGAAATGTGTGACAAATCAAGCTGGAAGAAGTGAATCTTATACATTTAATTGTTTAACTTGAAGCGATTTCAGTTCACAGCCAAAATGTAGATAATTAAATAGGCATATTCATAAACATTCATGATTGTAAACATTTCGTGTGAGCATTAACCAGAGTTTCAGTGTCTTTAATTTAGATGTCCCAGTAACCCAACTAAAACAAAATGGAGAATAAATGCAATTAATGTTGTATCAGACTCATTGTAAAGAGTTTCTTGTCAAATTCTATTTTTTTACCTTCATTCGGTGAGTAATGTATGGGGGGCTGGCGAAGAATTTCAGGTTTGCCAGGTTTCATATCATAGAAGTTTAGGAAAAGAAATATTAAAAGGAACAGGTTGAACAGTTCTTATTTTATTCTTCTACCAGCAGAAACCAAACACAGACTAAAGCGTCCCATGATTGCTAGCTAACTCCCCAGATTGTAATTGCAGCATTGAATCCAGAGGCATGAAAAATTGAGAATCGTAGTTCAAAATGAACCTCTTTTTTCAACAAGATTCCACCACTCAGCTTCAAACTAACCCCACAAGCAAGCTAAATTTCGGAGTCAGCAACGAAAAAGGACTCGACAGTCGTCAGAATGGCATTTTGATACTCGTCTTGCCATTTTCCGCTTATTTAATCGAGAAACAAACAGAGAGAGAGAGAGAGAGAGAGAGAGAGAGAGAGAGAGATGAGGAGGTGAACCTGGAGTGGAGGGAACTGAGCAGAAGGAGCAGCTTGTTCGAGAAGCTTCGTGGAAGAATGCAGCAGATCAGTCCAGCCACCCATGTCTTGTTCGTCCGCCATGACTCTGGCCGAGGACCAATGTCACCGGCACAAAGAGAGGAACAGGGTTTTAATTATTGCTCTAAAGCCCTAAGGTTACGCTAGCTCCAACACTGAAAAGCGCAGTGAATTCGCCAAGACGCAGTGGGGACGCAGCGCAGGACGCTGTTTGCTGGGGCGGGTTTTATATCCGACCCGTTTGTTTTTCTAGCACCTTTTTTTTTTTTTGCCAAGGTTCTAGCACCTAATTCTTGAATATTACGGAGAAACAGACCCGGAGAAATTCTAGTTTGATAAAATATGTTTTAATAATCAATGTGTGGAGATGACACATGCATCAATAGAGTCAAACATTGGCCAAAAAAAACAAAAATAGAGTCAAACAAAATTTATAGTCGATTTTTTTTTTACCTGAAATTTATAGTCAAAATTAACATTTTCAACTACTAGGAGGCATAACTCATTTAGTAACATCTATTTCAGTATTTCTCTCGAGCCAAACTAATCTATTTCTCATGATTTTTTTTTTTTTTTCAACATCTAGGAATACATATATACATATCAATTGTCTCTGAAACTTGCTTCTCTTCTATTGAGTTGATTAATTTTAACACCATGTAGCCATGTTCATTTTTTCTCGTATACGTCTTTTGATCCCAATAAGTCTTTTTTCTCCTGCTAGGATCCATTCCTGTTCTGTACCACTCTTTTTACTTTCCACACCAATTTGATGCATGTCTTCATTTACTTCGTCACTCTCGTCCTTCCTTTCTACCGTTTTCCCTTTATCCTTTGCACCATTCTAGTCATTTTTCTTCTGAGAATCCTTCTGACTTATAACCCTTTTTTTACCTTCTGGGCTAGAACTTGATCCAACCAAATCTACTTTATTAATATTTCTACTAAAATCACGTCTTACCAACAGTTGTGGCCCAAAAATTCAACCCTTTAATTCGCTCTTCTTAATATCCTCGACATTCTTCCTCAGATTATCCATCTCCTCATCAGAGGATTTTCATGGCATGTTGGTCGCACAAGTCTCCCCATTTTCCTTCATTTGAACAAGATTTTTATTATGACATACCCCTATATGATGTCCACACTACCCACAATGAAAACAAATAAGATGTAATCCCTCATACTCAATCTTCCTGTCTTAACCAAAATGGTTAAATAAAGGCAATAAAGGTTTCTGCAAATCCAACTCCATACAAATCCTAGCAAAACCTCCTTTCTCTGAAAAAGCAGTAGTTCTATCAATTTTTAGAGTTTTTCCCACCAGGTTTCCAAGCCTTCTAAAAGATTCTATACTATAAAGTTCTGCAAGTAAATCCAGAAATTGAATCCATGTAGCTATTTTCTTCTGGTGATCTACTTTCCATGGATTAAAATTTGGCCGCCAACGTTGTACCATCAAATAATGGTCAGCAATCATCCAAGGTCCTTCCAACAGAGCGTAATCTCTATCCTCTCTTGTAGAAAATGAAAGAATAACATAACCATTACCTAGAGGGGTAACTTTCATCGAACTATTAGGATTCCTCATTCTTTCCATTCTCTACCTCATAAAACCCACTATAAATGACTTCCCCAAAAGTTTAACAATTAGGGAATTTATATAGGGTTTGCACCAAGGCTCATACTCTTCCTCAGTAAATTTCAACTTTGGATATTTCCCTCCTTGTTGCCAAGTACCACCTACTTCATCGCCATATTAATCTTCCTCTTTGTCCTCCACATCCTCTGTTGAATTTTTACAACTTTATTTCACAAAATAATCTTTCCAGCCATTAAGAGCATCACATGCTGACATGTTTACTTCCAGAAATTTGGAGTCTCCAAGCTCCGACGAAGGTTACGACAGAAGGGGGAGAGTAGGGACTAGGATGCAAGCAATGTTTTCTCACAAAATCCATTTTCTATGTTGACAGACAAGCCTAGTGAAACTTTGAAGACTAGCGAAGAATCACAGGTTGGTGGAACAAACAATAAAAACATGGAGATGGGACAAGGGGAAACATTGCAGGCTAGTGAAATGGAAAAAGGAAACTATATCACAGATCAAGGTATGGTAATTATAGATCAAGATGATGGTCTTCTTGCAGTAACAAAGTGTAAAGGTGGGATGGTTAGAGACGATAAGGATGCTTTGATAGAGGATTCCATCCCAAAAAATGTTAATCTGTCTAAATGAATTTCCTTTTGTGGAATACACGGGGTATATGAGCTCGCCTCTTTCCTAATCTAATTAAGGAAATCTCACGATTCCATAATGTGAATTTTATGGCTATTTTTGAAACTAGATGCAGTGGGAATACAGCAATCCAGATTGCTAGTAAATTGGGGTTTCAATTTATGCAAATTATTGATGCATAAGTTTTCAAAGGAGGGATTTGGTGTTTATGGTCCGAAAAAGTGGGAAGAATTGATCTATTAGTGAAGCATCCACAGTTTATGCATATGAGGATTTGTGGGTATGATTATAGAACATGGGAATTGACTCTTATTTATGCTAGCCCTAATTTAATGCAGAGACGTACATTGTGGTAGGCGTTATTCGAGTTGAGCGACCAGATTCATGTGCCACGGGCTCTTGGTGGAGATTTTAATGCTATCTTGACGACAGATAAACAAAGGTCTGTGGGTGAGAATAGGAGTCCTGATAGAGAGTTCATTAATTTTGTTGATGCAGTCGCTTTAAATGATCTCGGATTTAATGGACCAGAATTCACATGGCATAGAACGAAATCACATAGCAGAATTGATCGTGTCCTTGGATCAAATGATTGGATGAAAATGTTTCCGGATGCAAGTGTAACTCACTTACCATGGTATAAATCAGATCATCGTCTTATTCTACTGAGATTGAAAGGGTTACGAATGACAAAGCAGAATAATAAACCATTCTAGTTTATCGCAGCATGGGTGTTGCATGATGAGTTTGAAGAGCAAAATTGGAGGAGAGATGAAGAGTGAAAGGTGGCGATTACTATATTTATAGAAAATTGTAGAAGTTGGAACAAGAAAGTGTTCGGTCATATGAATGAGAGGAAACAAGAGCTAATGAGACGTTTTAGTGGAATCACCAAGGCTGAGCAACATTATGGCCTGTCATTAGCACTCCAAAATCTTCAAACAACCTTGTGGGGCGAACCGGAGGGCGTCCTTTTACAAGAATCTTTATTGTGGGCACAAAAAGTCGTACTGAATTGTCAATGAATAGAGATAAAAATACAAAAAATTTTCATACTCGGACTAATGGAAGAAGAAAGAGAAATTTTGTTGGAGCTATTAGGAATAATGATGGAGAATAGGTATATGAAGTGCAGAAAATTAAAGAGATGACTACTTCTTATTTGCTGATTTGTTTAAAGATAAAGGAATTCAGAGGGAGAAAATTAATTGTCAGATTTCATATCCAAGAATTGAAGATGATGATGACCTTTAACTCCTACGAAAGCAAATACAGGATGAAGAAGTAAAGGAGGCGATCTTTAATATAGGAGCGTTGAAAGCCCAAGTCCGAATGGTTTTAATGCTCTCTTTTACCAGAGTTAATGGAAACATGTTGATATGTCCATTTATAAATTTGTTAAAAAACTATGGGTGCATCCGAAAGAGATTGCTAGTATCAACAATACTTTTCTGGTTCTTATACCTAAAAAGGAATCTTCGAAGGAGTTAAAGGATCTTCGTCCAATTAGTTCATGTAATATGATTTTCAAGGTCCTTACCAAGGTGATTGCCAACTAGATTAGGGTTGTCCTTCCTAAAATTATTATCCCTAATCAATGCAATTTTGTTCCAGGCAAACACAGCTCTGATAATATTATTGCAGCACAGGAGGTTGTTCACTCTATGAGAAATATGCATGGTAAAAAAGGGTACACAACTATTAAGATTGATCTAGAGAAGGCTTATGATAGAGTTAACTAGAGTTTTTTTGGAACAATGTTTAAATGATCTTTCATTTCCTTCCAATCTGGTCAGAATTATTAGTAATTGTGTTACGATGTCTTCAATGCAACTATTATGAAATGGAGAAAAAGCTGTTATGTTTAAAACTTCCCGTGGAATTAGACAAGGGGACCATTTATCTCCATATCTATTCGTGATTTGCATAGAGCGACTAGCGCACATGATTCAAGATAGGATGGGGATAAAAACTTGGCTTCCTATTAGGTTATGTAAGAATTGGCCACCTATTTCTCACTTATTTTTTGCTGATGATATTATATTGTTTGGACAATCTTCTATTTATCAGGCATATGAAGTTAAAACCTATCTAGAAGATTTCTGTTCAAGTTCAGGTTTAAAAGTCAATGTTACGAAGACTAGAGTTTTCTTCTCCAAGAACGTGAATTATAATAAACGCGCTGAGCTAAACAATATTCTGGGATTCCAGATGGAGGCATATCTAGGTAAATATTTGGGAGTTCCTTTGCATCATAAAAGCATGATGAAGAAGAGCTTCAATGAGGTTGTTGACAAAGTAAAGAAGAGGTTATCTAGTTGGAAAGCAAATTCATTATCTCTAGTCGAGCATGCTACTTTAGTAGGGTATGTCACATCAACTATTCCATCATATACAATGCAAACAGCCTTACTTCCTATTAGCTTGTGTGATATGATTGATAGGAAGAATCGCAGTTTTTTGTAGGGCACAATACAGAAAAAGCAAAAAAATCATCTTGTATCATGGGACACGGTTTGTAAATCAAAGGTCAATGGTGGTTTGAGGTTGAGACATATTAGAACCCAGAACCAAGCATTTATGGCCAATTTAGGATGGAATCTCATTAAGAAAAAAGATGACTTGTGGGTAAGAATTATTAGAAGCAAATATAAATATGGAAATGATCTAATGCCTCAAATAAACCTGCAAAGGATAGGGTCAAATATATGGGCAGGGATCAAGGCAGCATGGAGATTTGTGCAGGAGGGTACTGAAGTTGAGCAGGGAAGACAGAACATCCGATGGAAGCCTACAAGAAATGGGGATTTCTCGGTGAAATTTGCATATCAAGTGATTGCAAACGAACTGGTGAACCAGGAAGTCTTATGGCAAAAGATCTGGAAGCTGAATGCTATCCCTAAGTGTAAAACCTTTATATAGCTCGTTGCTCACAATAAGCTCATTACTAATGTGAAGAGATGTAGAAGAGGTATGAATGTTGATGATATGTGTGGTTGGTGTAAGAAAGCCCCAGAAAACGGTGTTGTATGTGTTGTGGGACTGCATTGAAACCAAAAGCTTGTGGATGGAAATGATAACATTACCACGGGACCTTACATTCTTTGATCTTAACTTAAAGAAGTAGTTGAATGTTACTGTTCGACGCCCAGAGTAGGGTGACTGGTTTGTAATGTTATGTTGGTTATTCTAGAAAAGGAGAAATGAATGTTTATTTAAGCATAAGAATAGAGCCATGAGGGCCTGAGAAATCATGCTCATGTAATTCTATCCAACATGAAGAATGCAAGTAAAAAATTAGCCAGAATCAACTTACAAGGCATAATGGTAACAGATAGGGGGGCTATATGGATGCATCCAGATAAGGGATGAGCTAAAGTAAATGTCAACGGAGCATTTGCAAGGTATACAGGTGCTGCGTGTGGAGGAGTTATTCGAAAGGCTAATGGGAAATTTATCATGGCCTTCATGCATAAATTGGAATTTGGGGACCATGTTACTACTGAGCTATGGGGTATTCTTCTGGGTTTGAAGACAACTTGGGATCAAGGGAAGCGTAGAGTAGTGTTAGAATCGGATGCACAAGAAGTCCTTGATTTGATAAATAGTGGGAATTGCTAAAATCCTCCGGATGCTACTATCATAGAAGAAATTCATTTGATGATGCAACGTGAATGGAGAATAGAATTGCATTTCATTCCTAGAAATGCAAATAGGGTAGCTGACTTTCTTACAAAAAAGGCGTTATCAACTATAATGGGGTTTCACCTAATATTGTATTCAACGTCGGAGTTAGCAGCTGTTTTGGAGCTGGATCAGCGAACTCCTACTGATGTAGGTTGAGTTTTGAGAAATCTCTCCTTTATGTATAAAGAAAAAAAGAAAGAGTTTTGTATAGAAGTGGAATTGAAACTAAAAGTGGAATTATAGGTATATGTAAATTTTGAAATAAGTTTGGCCGGATGATGGAAGTGGCAAACAAATTGTAATTAAAATATGCATTTATAATATGAACATACTAAAACACCCTTTAACAAAAAAATCTCTTTCCCACAACATCACAATTCACAGCTGACAAATTTGCATTCCACCACCTTCATGTGATCACCACCACTATTGCCAAAAAATTGCCCAAGCAAGTAGAAGGAGATAGAAGACCCAAATATGGTGCTCATTTGGAACAGTGATTGGAATGCTTAAAAGCATCTTTTTAATCGTAATTTATAGTATACGAGGTAAGTATGTGAGATGAGTTTTATCTCGATTTACTTGAAAAGCAGGTTATAAACAATCTCAATGCCATAACAAACATGCCCATGATCATTCAAAACTCATAAATAATCAATCTAAACAATTAAAGAAAGAGGGTGAAGGCGAAGAGGGAGGAGAGGTCACAAATCAAAGAGTGAGGAGCTGCAAATCAAAGACTAGAACTCATCACCATCTGGCCAAGCTTTAACCTTTAGAGGTTCAGAAGGTTCCACCCCTTTTTAGCTCTCCCACGTAACTGGCAATTAACAATAGAGGAAGGCGACAAATATTGCATATCGAAGAGGGGAGAATGCAATGAAGACTACAGATCTCATCCACCCCAATTTGTCGTTGACTTCATAGTCAAAAACTCAGGAAGATGGTGAATCAAGGACAAACGCCTTTGTAAAAGCCAAAATTGAGGGCACAAAATGGGAGGTTGCTAGACAAGCATCCTCGCCATCATCGTCGTAAATTGCATAACGCATTCTTTGTGGGCTGTCATTGTCCTTGTCGTTTTGTCATTATCGTCCTTACTACATGTGGAGGCGAACGTTGTCAATAGAGGTCGATAAAGGGGAGGCTGTCGACAATAAAATTAAGGATATAATTGCAAGAAAATCTCACTTCCATGGAATCCAAACTAGTTCTGGGGGACCCTAAAACCCAATTCCATCAAAATTAATGGAAGTGGGTTCCACATGGAAGTGAGTTCCATAATACCAAACAGCCTAATATTTCACTTTCAAATCTTGACTTCCATGCTATCAAATGAGGTATAAGTGATTTATAGAGCTGTCCAACATTCTTTTTTTCCAACATCTATCCTTGCCTTTCTCTCTCCATCCAAGATATTAGTAATTATTGTCTACTATTAATTTAATCTGACTTAATGGAGAGCTCTAATGAGAGGGAGGGAGACATCGTAAGATTTCAACTGTGTTTACCACCAATAACCCATTGTTACACATGCAAGCTCACTTCTCCTCTTAACTCATTTACAAGTCTAAAATCACAAGTTATTATTTGTACACTTGAAATGTGTGACTTTTCCTTTGACACATCCACACATAATTATCACAACAACATAGCCTAAGAAATTTGTAATTAGTCAACACGCTCACATGATTCAAAATGTTTTCTTTAATTCTTTTTTTTTCATAGTAATTAAATTTATTTTTGAAATTAGTCCCCCCGGTTTTATTTATAAGCAATTTTCTCTTTGATTGCGCAAAACGAACCAGTAGTTAAAAATAATAAGTGTGTAAAAAATGCTATGTTTTTTTTTTTTCATATATACCCCTATTTATGAAAAGAGTATAGGAGAGAGAATAGATAAAAAGTATGAGAGATAATGAGTATAATATATGAGAGAAAATAAGCATTTAATAAGGGTAAAATAAGGGGGGGGAAAATTTACATTTTCAGACAAAAAGTGAAAGTTGCTTATAAAAAGGGCCAGTCCTGTGAGAAAGAAAGTTGCTTATAAATAGAACCGGAGGAAGTACATCAGTTAAATCCATTTGAAATAACAAAATTCATATTTAGACCTATAATATTAACAAACTTCTAATGAGGACAAGATACTTAAGAATTTAAAATTTTATTAAATGACCAAGCTATCCCTCCCTTTTTATCAAAGCCACCTCATATATACTCTCCTTGGCAGCTTTGCCATATTCTCTCTCCCTCTCTCTTGCTCCTCTTTCTCCCTCCTCCACTGATGTCACTAGTCTTGCCCTCTCCCCTTGAGCTCTGTCATGATCTTTATCTCCCTAGGTAACTATGATGAGTAAACAAGAACTATCCAAGCCATTGAAAGCCTCTTGACATGCTAAGTGTGTATTTGAATTAACTTTTAAGAATAACTTTTACGATTTATGAAGTAAGTGTGTGAGAGAAGTTTTGTCTTAGGTTGCGCAAACCTAGGTTTGAAAAAAACCCAAACACTCACTAAATATGCATACCTTTTCAATCGTGCAACAAAAAATCCCAGAAGCCTGTCCTTTGAATTGCCTTTACTAGAAAAGTAATTTCTAGGAGAGTAATGCCCAAAAATTCAAAAAAAAAAAAAAAACACACGACTTTCTAAATCAATTGATTTGAAGTTAATTTTTGAAATCATCCAAAAACATATGCCCAATTTTCCATAAATTGTGAATATTGTACTTTAATTGTAACAGTAGAGAACGAAGAAGTTAAAAATAGAATGCTTGCCACCTCAGAAGGTAGATATCATGAAAGAACTCGAGAGGAGATCATAGGACGATGGAGAAAGGGGAGGAGGGAGAATGAAAAGCACCAGAGGGAGAGGAACGTGGTGAAATTCTGAAATTCTGTCAAGTCTCTTGGCTTAATTAAAAATTTGTTAAAGTATGATATTTATATTAAATTTTTTATATTCGTTATGTCGATTTCTTTGATCACAAATAATCATATATATTCTATTTTTTAAATATCATTCTTTAACTATAAACCCAAGATAAATTCCTTCTTGCTAATGAAAATACTGCTCTGGTCTTCCCATTCACCGAGGGTGAGGAATAAAAACCAACAATTAACTTCCCATTTCTAATTACCCAACAAAAAAATAATTCCACCTTGATGTCCAACAATTCTGCTAGTTTAGAAACTAAGGGGAAGAACGAGGTCTCTAGTAGGGGTGTTTAAATCCTGGGATAGGACCGGGATCACCTATTTCCGGTTCCCGTCTTGGGTGGTAGTTGGGACTGTGAATTCATTCTCGGTCCCATGAAATTCCCGATATAACTGGGACCGAGATCAGGAATTTCTGGTTTTAATAATATAATTATATTAGTTAAATTTTTTATAATTTAGTGTTTGAAGTGATTATTTAACACCTAATAAAGTCATAAAAATCATAAAAATTGAGCTAGAATTGAAGAATAATATATTATTATTATCGCATTCATCATTTTTGTTATTATCTTTATATATTATATAGTTAGGATTAGTATCACGATATATACGATTTAACTCTAACTAAATATGTGATATACATTTTATCAAATGATAACTTAATTTATGGGGTAAAAAATATAAATGTAAAAGAATAACTTATTTTTTAAGGGAAAAAAACCGGGAAATCCTGGGATCACAAGGTGTGATCTCGGTCCCAATCTTGGTTTTTTTAGATCCCAGTCCCGGTTTTCCCATTCCAGGTTCCGGCCAATCCTAGTTTTTTTAGATCTCGGTCTAGGTTTCGGCCGAGACAGGAAATTCCCGGGATAAAATGTTCGGGACCAAGCCGGGACAATCGGAACCGGGACACTTTGAACACCCATAGTCGCTAGGTCAAAAAGGAAATGATTAAAAATTCTTCTGAAATAGGATTTTTACTAACATATGGTTATGTATGATTTAAGAACTTGACATAATAGTTATAAGAAATTTGGTTTAAGTTCTTTCCTTTGTTAAAATTGCAGGCCTGAACCTTGATTTTGTCATTTAATTTGAATTTTATTGGATTTTCCCTTTTTTTAGTTATCGTTTTCTTCTATTTGAATTTTGAGGAGATGGATTTATCAAAAGTCATAAGAATCAATTCAATGTAGAATTGTAAATATAATTAAATCGATAAAACCAAAAGCCCATTAACTTCGATTCAAAATGGGTCCGGCCCGCCCGATTCAATTCACATGGTTAGAATGTTAGATCACTCGTTCTGGACATTTGAGGGAAACAGCCCTAATTTTCAGACTTTTCCTTCTACATTCCCGCACCTGCGGTGGCTTCATTCTCTCGTAACCTTTTTCGTTCACTCCACTGCGTTTATCACCTTCCTAACTTTCCCTTATGCAAAGTATACTGTCTGCTTCAGCAGCTCCGTGATTCGGCCTCGAGTTCATTCGCTCAATCTTTGGGTCCATCGGTCCTTCCTGGTAACTAACACAGTTTAAGTGTTTAAAAGCCTGAAACATCTCGAGTCTTGTTTTTTTCCTAGTCAATGGATTCGGATGCTGAAGACACAAAATCTCAAGTTGAAAACACAGAGCCACTGGGGTTAGAGCCACTAACAAAGAAGGCAAAGAAAAAGAAGAAAAGGGAGCGCCCGCCAGTTCAGGCGAAGGTACGAGTCCTCAATGATCACCCAGAAAAAATCCCTCCCATTGTAGGTTATTTTCCTTCTGGGTTCGATCCTCAGAAGAATTTAGACGATGATTCCGAATCAACGAATATTAAGGTTTATCGGAACAAGAAAATGCCCAAAAGGTTGCAGCTCGTGGTAAGCCCTAATGGGTCACCAGTGGATTTTGTTGGCACTAGTTATTCTGGCGAGGCTACAGCTGGACAGAAGTGCATGTACGCTCTTGGAGTTTTTGATAAAGAAACCCATTCCCTGAAGGTTGTGCCTATTGCTGCCAATAAGGTAATTGTAAAACTGCTTGCTTCTTTTTATTTCTTTTTTGAGTGATAATTGTCGTGGCTAAGTAGTTGTTTATGAAGTAAACATATAACTTGGGTACTGCTTGTTCAGATATTCAGATTGGATCCTAAAGTGAGAGGTTTAGAATATTCTGATAAAGAACCTGAAAACTCAACTGTGGCAGAGCTAACAGCACAGGAAAGGGCAGATATGGCTAGAGAGGCTACTTTGTTATGGGGAACAAAGTCATCAATAAAAAAGGTATGCTCTCACATGTTGATAATAGCTAATCATTTGGTTTCTTTCGAACTGACATTCAAGAGTACAATGAGAATGAGATAGAACATGGTTTATTCCCACTCCCTTCTTTGTTTCCATTCATTTTTAATTAAATGTGGCGCGTGGAATCCTTGTAGTGTGGGATCATACTATATCTAAATAAACATCAATAAAGATAGAAACTAGAAGGTTAATTCATTTTTAGTTTCCTGGAGTTGCCTCTCACTCTGAATTAAGCATTAGGGTGTAATAATAATTTATTTTTCCCTGTGTGCCAATCTTTCGAAGTCCCAATCCTATGGAATGATGGTAGGAATGGAATTATCAGAGTCGTACGTGCATCTGTATATGTGTGTTTATGTGGCCCGGATTTGCCAGTGCTGTGTTAGTTTATAAAGTAGTGCTTATGTGGTGGCTGTGAGCCTAGAAGAAGAGCTACTGTATAAATCCTTATGGTTAACTGAATATCAGTTGATTCTACTTGTATTGAGTGTTATTGTTTTATTGATATGTATTTTTTGTTTATTTACTCACCTTGTTAAAGATATTAGCAATGTTGGGACTCTAAAGTGCCAATATTATAAGCCCATTGATACCAATGAAGTTGCCTTTTTCTGTTGAAGATTATTTCTTTTCTCAAATAAAATAATAAATTTGTGGCATGAACTCATTACGCAATTGAAGAAAAGAAAACATGAATGAGCTTAACATATTGTAGATTTCTTTAGCACTACTTAAACTGTTTACAATCTGCGTTTTGCTGCAGGCTAAAAAGTTTCAAGCTCTCAGACAAGAAGGTGATCCTGAATCTCAAAAGGACTTGGATCTGAAATTGAAAAATGTGCTTGTAAACAAGCAAGCTCTTGAGAGTACTGAGGCTCATATTTCCCGGAATATTCCCCCGCATGATGTTTCTGCCACAACACCTGAGCAGGCATATCCTCTGGAAAAGATTATACCTAATGTGGAGTGGGATTACCTACAAGATATTTATAATCTTCTACAACAGGACGGAGCAGATTTCAATGGTTATCCAACATTTATCTGCAACAGGATAGAGAGATTAAAGAAGATTAAGGTATTAATACAACAAAATCCTAATTACACCACACATTAAAATTGTGTATCAGTTGTTTCTTGGCCACTTGAAACCTGAGTTGGATCAGTAGTTGTTTTGCTTTTCTAGTTAATATTGTCCAATATTGAAGGGTGGAAATTGTTGGCAATCTCAACCTTTTTTATATAGTATAAAAATTTATTTCTAATATAAAGACTTCAATAAGTCGTACTATTCATTAATCTTGAACAGTACAGTTTGACTTGTTTTCAGATTTTTTGCAAACGCATAGGGCCCTCAAATTTTGTTGAGGTTATCTGAGTGCCCCACAACATTTTTGAGAGATACCAAACTCAAATTCTTTCAAGTTTTAAATCCATGTTCTGAAAGTTCTGTGTTTGTTCTTTTTCAGCTGATATCTTATCTGATGTCTGTTTCTTTATAGGATGAATCAGAAAAGAGGAAGGTCTGTTGCATATTTTCTTATATCAATCATCTCTTAAAGTTTAAAGAACAGCGCACTGTGGATTGTTCACCATCTGCAAAGGCCCACAAAATCCCAAGCATTGTGCGACATAAGTTTTCATCAATGTTTTCTGTTCCTGGCTCGAAATGGTTGCCCATAGAGAAGACTAATCTTCTCATCTGTTATATATTGGTGCTCACCCTATTTTCCGACCAGTTCCGAACAAGCTACAGAGATATAGCAAAGGACCTGAAGTTGAACTTGTTGCCTGTTAGACAACATTATGAGGGCCTGGGTTGCAAGATTGTACGTGATGGTAGATTACATTATGCCACACTTCCCGTCCCTCTCCATTTCCCTGAGTTGAAGCAGAAGTATAAACGAAAAAGACCATAGATAGGTCAATTCTTAAGTCCTTGTTATTGTCATTCATAATATAATAGCTATGTTGTCTTCTTTGTTCACCATGGAGCGGTGGTTTTGCCAAATTTTGTCTGTTTCCCAACTCTTTTGAGATTCTAATGGTTGTTTTTGGTTGAAATGTTTTTGTATGGATTATATGACTTTTTAGAAGCAGGTTTATAGCAACGGATTTTATTTTTAATGGAAGCAGCATGTGTGGAAATTAAAGGACGTTCCAGCATTGGTTATGGTTAAGCGTACTACTTGGCGGTGTAACAATATACTTGAAAATAGATTTTTTGCGGATCTTAATATAAGAGTTAGTTAATTTTTTTTTTAAGATTGATGAAATTAAATAAACTACTTAATATATAATGTGCATTAATAGATTATATCACAGTTTAAAGTCAAGCAAATTAGTTTAAAAAAGAAGATACATATAAATAATTTAATGTAATTTAATTAGTTTTCTTTAATCTATTAAAAAAAATAACTGGTTTTTATATTAAAGATTAAGTGAGTGTTTGAGTTTCTTCCAAACCTATGTTTGCGTAACCCGAAATAAAGCTCATCTCACACACTTATTTCATAAATCGTAAAAGCTATTCTCAAAAGCTAATCCAAACACACAATGTGTGTTTGGTGGGGGCGGTTGGGCCCCCATAAGCTCAGTAGGCCACCCAAAAGCTGATAGCCAATTGAGGAAAAAAAAAAACGTGTGTTTGGTGAGCCCAATTACTGATTGAGGTTGGGATTCAAAATTGAGCGTTTACCTTAAGCTCACATCTGGAGCTTTTTTCCATCCGGTTGAGCGAGCTTTTATTATTACTGTTAGGGGGTAATAATGATGTTTGGTCTTCTCTCACCAACATTATTCTTTTGTCTCTTTCCCTGAGTCTCTTCTTCGTTTTCGTTCTGCACCTCCGTGGTTCGTGGTTCGGTCTGGTGTCTTGCGGTGCTCCTGCCGTTCCGTCCGTTCCCTCTCTCGGAGTCCACCCAGTCTTCAAGGTGAAGAGGTGCTTCATCTTCAACCTCGAGCTGTCCTCCGTTCGATCTGTCCTTTATCTTTTCCGATTTGTCTCCTCCGACAGCAAGTCCGACTCAGCTTGGTTTGGTGCCGCCGTCGCCGTTCACTTTCTCTCTCGCTGTAGATCTGGTCTCCGGCAGTGTTTCCCTTTTGGAGGTAAGATTTTACTTCATCCATTAAAGATTTATTATGGTTGGTCTTGGGTCCTTTGTGGCTGTTCATCCTCTGCTTTTCTCTGGCCTGATTTGGGTGTAAGACACACACACATTGTTTCCGATCTGCGATCTGTACGCTGTGTTTTTTTTAAAAAATAAATAGCAAAATAGACGTTTCAGTCCATTGAGAATGAGGACCAACTCTGTTCATCTTTCATTCTGGTTTCGGTTAGTTACTTTTTTGGCCCAGGATAATGATTCTGATTTATTTTGGAGTATTGTTGTAATGTGGCATTATAATCAGCGTGCCTAACCGAAATGCGATCTTCATCTTGCTTAATGTAGAGAGAATTGAGAATATCGGTTGCTCTGGCTTCCCCTGCTTTGCTGTGGCCTCGTTTGCATTTTGCACACGCACACACATTGGAAGCGATCTCTGTTTTCTTGGCTACGATTGACTTGTGCTAGTGGAAGTGTTGCCGAATTCTTTATTATTTGCTCTGCTTTTTATACTTCTCTTTTCATAAGCCTATTATATTTGATTCAATCTCTAATTTTACTAGAGCAGCCTATCATGCAAATATATTTGATGATTTCCCTTTGTCCTTGGCATAAAATCTTAATATATTTATTTGCGGTTCACTCAATTTCTATAGAAACAAACTAGAGTAAACCAGTTATATTTCCTCAGTTTCGGTATCCTATCTTTCCTCGAGATGGCGGCCAATGAAATTTTGACAGAGGCACATGATTTTCTCAAGAAACGGTGAATATTTTGTTGTTCCTTAAAGCGACGGGGTTTCAGTAATTCACCATCGTTTTAAGCTAGTCTCTTCTGATCAATACGTCAACCTATTGATTTATCAAGTTCCATTATTTGTTGTATTTCGCCTGAAAGTATATGTTGTTTGAATTTTTTCTTTTGTTCAATATGTTTGCAAATTAGACGTTTTTGTTAACATATAACTTGGAATGAAAATGCTTGGTGAGTTTGGAGTGATGAAGAATATACTGACCCTATGAATTGGTTTTCTCTCTGGCCTTCATATTAATTCTTATTCACTGACGTTGTGTTTAGGAGTTACCTCCATATATCTTTTCTGAAATTGATTATTATTTGTTCTTGCAGTTGAAAGAAGTAATAAAATCATACTTATCAATTTGTATTAATAATTCTCATTCAATGATGTTGTGTTTTAACCTTCATATTAATTCATATTAATAAAAACATGCATTTAGTGTTGTGTGTGTGTAATGGTCAATTTGTACGTTTCTGGAATGGTTGTTTTAAACTATGTTTGTTTTGGGTGCGACTATTGTTGAAATAGTGGCATATCAATATGGATAAAGCTGTTTGGGATGATGCGACTACGGAAACTTTTGTGTATGCTTGCGTTGAGCAAATTTACAAAAAAGAATGCCAAGGGTTGCATTTTACAAAGGATGGATAGAAGGCTATCGTCGCTACATTTAATGAGAAGACTGGGAATGAATATACAAGGGCACAATTGAAGAATAAGTTTGATATTCTTAGGAAAGAATTCAAGGCTTGGGAATCCTTAATCAAAGAGACCGGTGTGAGTAGAGATCCTACAGGTAAAGTCGTCGCATCAAAAGAGTGGTGGCAGCGGAAAATACAGGTAGCAGAAAAGAAAGCTATTTTATACAATTAATTGTTTTCCTCTCAACTAATTCGTTTTGTTTAATCAAATAAATTTTTGTGTTTTGTGTGGTTGCAGGAGAATTCAACATATCAAAAGTTTAGACACACAGGCCTCAAGTTTGAAAGCGAACTAAGGATTATATTCAAGGATGCTATGGCGACCGACGAGGATGTTATTGCACCGGCTTTTCCAAATCCACAGGCACAGACAGAAGATGCTGAGAATGAAGATGTGTACAGGCCAATAATGCATGAAGAAGAAGGGTCAGGGGATAGCGAAGATGATCTGTTCGGTGCTAACCCCGTGCCTAGTACCGGAGTGACTGATGAGCTTGCTAGCATTGGTCTAACAACAAGCACTCCATCAACTACTGGTACTGCATCAGGAAGTCGGGGTAAGAGAAAGGTGGGTGAGGGGTCTGGACAGAGAAAGAAGCAGAAAGGGGCAGCTTCAAGACAGATCGCAGATGCAGTTAGTATTATGGCATTTGCATCCAAGGACAGAGCGACAACATTAGATGCTATTAAAGAAGTTAGTGTCAATGCTGCTGTGACTCAGCTGTTTGGCATTGACGAACTCATACATGATGAGGACTTTCGTCACCGCTGTATCGACCTAGTACAGGATAAGACAAACCGGGAAACGTTTGTGTCAATCTGTCAACAGAACATGGATTTCGTTGTTCCGTGGTTGCGCTATAAGATTTATGGCTCCTAGATGTACCTAAACTATGTTTTATTATGTTTGTGACTTCATGACATTATGTGACTTCACGACAATATGCTTTATGAAAGCTATTTTATGCCATTATCACTTCAATCTGTTTACTGTATGCCTTTCAGTCCTGATATATTCATTTAATTTCTTCCATTACTCATAATTGAATTTTTAATCACACTCACAGGGTCCATAATCAACGACAAATTCGAATAATCAACACTTACCTGACATGGTGGAGGAAGATGACCAGGAACGGCTTATATCTCTTATAAACGGGGAATGTGATGAGTACGAACAAATTACAGCTTTGATCTGTCAATATTGGATGCCTTTCATGTGCAAAGAACCCCGCAAAACAAGTGCACGCACTGGTCGATTATGGGTGTAAGAGATATTAGCAACCCATGGTTCACGTTGTCATGACGTGTTTATAGTGGAAAAACATGTCTTTTACAACTTGTGTCATAAATTGGTAAAACATGGCTTACAGAATTCAGTGAACGTTGGGATCGAGGAAATGGTTGCCATGTTTTTTTATCACCGTTGGCCATGGGATAGGCAATAGGGTGGTACAGGAACTCTTTCAACATTCAGGGGAAACGGTCAGTAGACTTCTGCACAAGGTATTAGATGCTTGCATCAATCTAGCTCGGGAAAATATCAAACCGAGTGATCCCGAATTCACTGTATGCCACCCAAAGATAAAAAATGATCCTCGTTATTATCCATACTTCAAAGATGCTATTGGAGCAATAGATGGAACGCACATTAGGTGTGTGATCACTGGTGGCAATCGGGAAAAATATATCGGCATAAAGGGATATCCAACGCAGAATGTAATGGCTGTATGTGATTGGGATATGTGCTTTACGTTCGTGTCGGCGGGCTGGGAAGGTACTGCACATGATGCTTGTGTGTTTAAACATGCTATTTCAAATCCAACTATGACCTTCCCTCATCCACCTGCAGGTATATTTCAGTTAACTTCATGTCAATTACTTTAACGCCATGCCACACTTATATTTATCTAACAGTTTGAATTGAATTCAACATTTATTAGGAAAATATTATTTGGTTGATGCTGGCTATCCGACACAATTTGGTTACCTTGGTCCCTATAGGTGTGAGCATTATCATATGCCAGAATTTAGCCGCCAACCCGGATTTAGAAATGCTAACGAGACATTTAATTTTTATCATTCTAGTTTGAGGTCAACTATAGAAAGGACTTTCGGAGTATGGAAGAATCGATTTTTTTGTTACAGAACATGCGTAAATATAGCTACCAGACACAAGTTCGCATTGTTTGTGCTACAATGGCTCTACATAATTTTATTAGGAGAAATGATGTTCGGGACGTGGTGTTTCGCCAAGGTGAAGCTGGGAATCTCGTCGATTTAGATAATAATAGCGTAGATGAACAGCTTTCCGCGTCAAATTATGGTAGGCGATCTTCCATTCAAATGAATCAGTTGCGTGACTCAATTAGAGACCACATTGTACGAGACATATGATACAAGTTGTTATGTAATATTTTTTGGACAAATTGTGTTAATTTTAAATTCCAATTTTCCCAACTTTAACTTTTATACAATTTTTTTTTTCAATTTCAAATTTAATTTCTTTCTTACTATTCTCTCTAAAATCACTTATGCTTAAGCCAATCCAAACAAGGTTGTAAAAGCTAAATTGACAAACTCCATTTTTTTAATCGCCAATCCAAACATAAATCACATTACACAATCGGGCTTTTACCAAAAACAAGATTACCAAAAGCTAAATGGACAAACTCCATTTTTTCAACCGCTGTACCAAATGTGTGTGGGGGGAGCGTTTGAACCCCCAAACGCTCAATTGAGTTTATAAGCTCAATGGGCAATTTGGAAAATTTTTTTTGAGTGCTTGTTTCCTAAAGTGAGCAATCGAGTTTAATTCTATCTTAATAGCTTTTGCCATAAGCTTCATTTCTCAGCTTTTACTGATTTAGCTTTTGGGGAGAGTGAGAATGGTTAAGAAATTTTTTCAGTTGTGTCCAGTGTACTATTAGACTTATTGCAATTTTACCCTTAATGTACTTTTTTTGATACAAAAATTAATTTCAACTATTATTTGGTGCTTTTAACCCTTAAAATATTTTTTCAATTGTACCCAGTGTGTTATCAGATTGATTGTAATTTTATCTTTAATGTACTTTTTCAGTTCCAAAAATTATTTTAAACTATTTTTTGGTGTCTTTAACCCTTTAAAATATTTTTTCACCCGCTCTCTCTTACTATTATCACAAAATCACTTGTACTTAAGTCAATCCAAACAAGTTTTACTTTTACAAAAGTCATTTATACAATTGCTGTTCCAAACATAAATCACATTTACAATCGGACTTTTACCAAAAATAAAATTACTAAAAACTAAATTGAGAAACTCCATTTTTCATATCGCTGTTCCAAACACACTCACACTAAAGAGGTAGTACTACTTATAACAGCTGCGCATTTGATGATCAGAAAATTTCATTATGTGCATTTAATAGCTGACTATTTTTTCAATACGTGATTTAAAATATTAGAAAATTAAGCAATATATTAGCCTTGTGAAGATCAAGTCAATGCCAAGTGTGATAAGTTTAATTGCAGAAGAAGAATTATTTTAGAACCAAACTAAGTATCTATTCGTTTGGAATAGTTTATTTTTAGATAATAAGTGCTTATAAATCGTGATTCATAGTATACGAGGTAAGTATGTGAGATGAGTTTTATCTCGGCTTGCGTAATAAGGATTTATTTACCCCCAAAACGTGTTTCCAAACACAGCCTATAAGGTGTGATCGCACCGAAGAAAGTATCTCTATTCATTTACTTCTTCATTTATTTTTTATTGAGTGTATCAACTATTAGATTAATTTTTAATGATTGAAATTTATCATAGTAAATTTTTATTATCATGATATTTTTTACATATTATTAAATCTCAACCATTAAAAATTGATTTAATAATAAATACATTCAATAAAAAAAAATAAAAAAAAATAAATAGAGATACACCTCATTCCCGTAGTCACACACAAACCCTTTTTCGGCGAGACACACACAAATGCAATTGATATTTCAATTTACTGGGTAAAGTTGATTTTTCAATTTTAATATCCTGAACATAGATATTTTGTGTACTTCGTACAATTTCGAATCGAAATTTGAATAAATATAATCGCCAAATATAAAACATGTGATTTATTTAATTACATTTTATAAGACTGAACTTTGAGCCAAGTTTGTAATTTATCACTTACAACCTGTTCAATTTATTATAAATTAGATTTTTTAACATGACAAAATGATATTCGTTAATACCAAGAGTACAGATAATATACTGTCCTCTCTAAAGAAAACTTAATACATGAGTTTAAAAGCATCAATGAGTGATATATTTGTCAGGAATACAGTCATATCCCCATATTTAATAATGATTGTAGATAAATTTTTACCTATAAAAAAAGAAAATTTAGTTTTGATAAAGGCAATAGAAAATTAAACATTTCAGTGAAGTAGTAATCGAAGGCACTGGGCGACGCAATTCATATTTGCTTGACAGAGAGAGCATGGCGCCGAAGGTGAAAGAGTTGCAAAAGGGTTTCGAAGCTGTTCAAGACCTGGAATTGCTTAAGGTCTTGAAGTCCGAGATCGAATTCGAACTCAATTCTAATCCTTTCAAGGTTCTTTCTCTTTCTCTCTGTTGATTTTTCTTCTTATGAAATGTTCTTTCTCTCTGTCTCTCTGTTGATTCTTCTTAGGAAAGGTTTTAGCCTCCGTATTTTTGTTCCCAATCTTTTTTTCACAATACCTCGCAGCAATTTTGTACTCTCTACTCTCCTTTGGAGCTGGAGAGAGTCTAGTTCCCTTTGCCCATCTGTTGATGAATACTCAACATCGATTATTAGACCCAGAATGGTCATTGGCATTGGTGTAATTTGGTTCTGCTGGTTTCTGAACTACCCTTTGGAAATGATTCTAGTTGATGTGAACTGCTAGTTCCCACGTTTTGTAGCACATCGAGAAGATAGTGATACATGTGCTTGCAGGTGCATTGTATTGTCCATCATGTGCATTTCAAGGATATATTTGCCTGTACATATACATATATGGTAGATTACATACTTGTGTGTATTATTCATTTAACTTGTTGGGTAATATATGCGCCGTCATTGGATGCAGGCTGATAAAATATTTGGTTCCTTGGGAGACTTTTTGCTGGACTGGGATTCACCAAATTCCAAAGACGTGGTTTTGCGGAAAAAATGCAATTCAGGTGAGGAGGTTGCGGTTTCAGCTGTTCTTGGCCCAACACCTACCCATGAAAGAGGCGGTGCATTTCCAAGGGATGTTCTTATGAATGTATTTGTTCAAAAGCCAGCTTTGAGCTCCATGTTGCAATTTAACTGTCGTGCTTTTGAGGAATCTATCAATGAACCAGAGTTTGACATAAAGAGTGCTTATTATCTCCCATCATCAACATGTCAGGGTCCTTCCATTTACAGAGGCCCCAAATTTTGGTAAAATACTACACTTATTTGCTTGGGTTATCTTTCTCTCTTGCTTAGATGCATCCGTCCTCTGTTTGAAAGTTTTACTCAATTGGCTTAGGCAACACTCCAGGTGTTAATATGCATAATCTAGTTATGAGGTGGCTTGCTTTTGTATATTTCGTTCATCTCGAGAGTAACTTGTTATATAATTGCACTCGTGTCTCTGTTGAAATTGGATGAAAAAAATCAATTCTATTTCTGCATTTGACTTGGCTTTTGGAAGAAAGGTAGAGGCTGTGAGGCTTTAGAGTTTTAAAGGGCAATAGGCCATGCCTAGTGAATACTGAGTCATTAAAAGGAAGTGACTCTTCTGAAACCTCGAAGGAAAACCCAGCATATAATTGTTCTCTTTTAAGAAGAAGAAGTTGATTTATGTAAAATATAGTGTTCTTGATTTGTTAGATTGATGTGGAAGGTTTACTTATTCTAAATACTTACCCGTCCATTTTTTTCCCCACTGATCTTTCACTTCTGTCGGATCATTTGACATATTCAGATTATTCTAATCCCTCCTCTCATGTCTTCTACCCTTTATAGAACTTCCTTTAACTAATAAATTTTATTTAGCTCATCTATATCTCCATTTTTATATGGTGGACTTATCCTTAGAAGAATTAACCAGGAAGGCCTCTCTGCCAAACTAATAAGTTGTCTTCCATATGCTTAGGTTGACAAACGAACTTTAGTGGACTTGAAAATAACATGCCGTGACAAATATTACTGCAAACTTAGCTTTCAAATATTTATCTTTCTGAGCTTACTAGCTCTATGAAACAGTACCTTCAACTGATTTTTTTCCCCCACATCATTTTGGGTTCATGATAGTTTATTTTCTTACTAAGAACTATACAGTTTAAACCTTCTTGAATTTTGTATATTATCTAACCCGTAATCGTTGAGCTCTTGTATGTTGAAGTTTGTCCCACTGGTATTTGCAGTTTGATAAAGTAAGCATGCAAGACACAATCTTATCATTGACATAAGCGAGCATTGTAAAACTAATGGTTAAGGTCTGAACACAAAATCTTCTCATTGACAACATTATCTGATTTCTCAGACTTCTTTATCGATATATCATAATGAACACTTTTCCTTACTTAATGCTCTCTAGAAAGTTTCCTTAGACACAAAATAAGCAGATGAACTTGTCCTTGTTTACTTATTTGATCATTCGACAAGCTGATCTTAAAATGCATCATCTTTGTTTTTGGATCTTTTTATAATAGTTTTGTATTTTCTTGTCTTGTCTATGGTATCCATGTGAAGGGAATTGGACCCAGAGTTGCAAGATTCAATTAAAAACTATTTGATAGACAAGGGAATTGGAGAAAACCTGATCATGTTCCTTCTCCACTACCTACATAAAAGAGAGCAAGAGCAGTACATAAACTGGCTAAAAAAGGGTAAATCATTTGTGGCAAAAAGTGAGTGACACAACTCTGCAGATTTTCATTGTCCTTATCATTGACTCATGTTAAGGAAGAGGATAATTTTGGGCCAGACCATCTTGATTTCGTGTTTGAATTATCACATTGTCGTCTGGTATGAGTTTAGGTCGTCAAATTTATTAACTCATTTGTGTAACACAGTATTATAGTATCTTTTGATCTCTGCTGAATTTCTGGTCTTCACACAAAATGAATCGGAATTTGAATGCTCAATGTTGGCATGGTCAGTTCCCATCTATAATAAGCAGGGAGCTTTTACTTCTGAGGAAACCATGTTTGAATTCCTCCATCCCATTTAACGTTAGTTAATCAATTGTTGCTTCTATAAATTTTGTATCATTATGTTACCTTTTGGAGTTTTACCTACCTATATAAATGAAACTTTGAGTTAACATTATGCTTGAACTTGGTTAATTGTTTACATATTATGGCTTTAACTAGTAGTATTCTTTATTGATTAAAACTGATTAGATTTTATATTTTGAGCTCCAAACTGGTTGTGATTCGTGAAACATGTTAAATTTGTTTACCCTATCATGGCTTTGATTTCCAATTCCCATCATGGTTAAAAATGTTCTGTGCAAAAGTAAAAAAAAAAAAAAAAAAAAAAGGTTAATCAAAAGCCATTTGACTTTTCAGTCTAATTCCATACACACGATATATTCTGTTTTTTTTTTTTTTTTTTGTTGGTACACACTATGTGTTCACCTTTACTAATTGAGGAAATTCGTAGGATAAGAGAATTCTTCAGGCACCTAGAAAAATAAAATCACTTGGAATATATCACCGTTTAACGCCTTCTCATTGCATAATAATGTCATCTGGGGCTTACCACCAACTTTGAATGTCTCTTCCATGAATTGATGCATCAACTGGGTGGCAAATCAAAAGCTTCATCCATTATTTGAGCAAGGTATTTTGGTCAAAAATGAAAGTTTAAGAGTCAAACTTAACAGTTAGGTAACGATTGTATGAATAGAAATGGAATCTCAAATATATGATGGAGGTTTATATAACATATATTTTAATTTCAAGAGAGATTTATATATGTTCTCCAAATATAGTAGAGTTTTATATAAGTGTATTTTACCCTTAAATAAATCCAAAAATCCATTAATTTTAAAGATTTCATATTGATTAAAATAATTTATTTCATTTTATTAATCAAAGAACAATGTAGATTTGGTGAGATTCTTGAATAATTTAAAACAGAGGTAAAGGATCCAGAGAGACATGAGAGAGTTTTATAACTCAAAGTCAATTTTCTTTTTCTATTTCAAGAAAAATATTTACATACACCAATAGCCAAAAGCTTAAAAAACACTCAAAAGCACCTAAACATATTCAGTTGGGCACAATACATATCTTTCTGTATAGCTTAATTGTCTCTGATGCCGGCTTCAGCGCCATTAACCAGTTTCCACAGAAAAAAATGATGTCCTTCAGCTGTAATACACACCTTCCATTTATGTAGACTTCCACAATTGCAAGACTTAAAGTCGAATAACTAAGAGACTCAAATTTACAGACGATGGAGAAATTTCAAGTGATTGGATGGAGCTTCGTCATGATGATACACAAGTTGTATAATTTTGTATATGTTAAAGAATTAATAACATTGACAATAATAATATCATTATTATATTCAAAAACAAATTCTGGGGCTTCCAGGTGAGAGAGAATATATAAGTGTGTATGTGTGTATGAATTAAAGTTGGAGTTGTTTATAGCCTTGGATGTGAGTATCATTGAAAGGAAGCAATGTGGGAGTTTGAGCAAACCCGGAAACAAAGCCTTCTAAATCTAAAAACACATCCAAGTAGCTACCTACAAATGTTTCTTCCCTGCAAAGTCCAACTTCTTCTTCTTCCTCCTCCTTCATGACCATTTTAGGCTTGTGGGAAGTTCAGCCGACGTTCAATTTTGCCATCTCTCAATGTCTTGCCACCACTATTGGCATCTTTTGGTTGCCATGTTTTTCAACAGACAGTTTTCCAGTTAACCTCTGTACAAGTTCTTAAAAGTTGTCTACATCTGTCTTGATATCTCCAGTGCAAATATATGCATTATGCATACCTTGGGCTTCATTTTCACTATTGCTTGTGAATTCATCTCCTGCATTTGACGACAATTGTCAATTGCAGGAGAGTAAAAAAAAGCCCAAGGTATGCATAATTCATATATCTGCACTAGAGATTATCAAGACCAATGTCGGCAACTTCTGAGAACTTGTGAGGGGGCTAAGTGGAGAACCGTTTGCTGAAAAATATGGCAACCAAAAGATGCCAATAGCAGCAGCAAGACA
This sequence comes from Inga laurina, assembly GCA_963855925.1. NCBI lineage: Eukaryota > Viridiplantae > Streptophyta > Magnoliopsida > Fabales > Fabaceae > Inga > Inga laurina. The sequence continues at coordinate 13,026,592 of OY979711.1, forward strand.
TCAAGAGACAACAAGATTGAACGTCGGCCAAAACTCCCACAAGCCTAAAATGGTCATGAAGGAGGAGAAGGAAGAAGAAGAAGTTGGAATTTGCAGGAAAAAATGTAAGCAGATGGCTACTTGGGCAGGTCTTTAGATTTAGAAGGCTTTGTTTCTGAGTTTGCTCAAATTTCCAGCTTGCTTCCTTTCGACGATACTCACATTCAAGGCTGTGAACAACTGCAACTTTAATTCATATATGTACACTTGTATAGGTCAATACATATATATATATATATATATTATAATGATAATATATACATTCTCGTTCACCCCTCCACACTTATTTTTTGTTTCTCTTTCACCTAAAGGCTTCACTTCTTTGTGTGCTTATATATTTGTTTCTTTAAGACATGTAACTTTACATTTCATATATACATAGAGTAAAATACTACTCTAACCTCTATTGAACATTGCCTTAATTACACTGATCTCCCTTCTATTTTGAAAACATAGATTTAAATTCAAAATCTTAAATAATGATGATATTATTACTATCATCATCTTTATTATTAATTCAATAAAAAATCATGATACAAACAAATTACAATAACAATGAAACCATTCAACTTTTACCCAATAAAAAATAAAACACATAAAACCATTCAACTTTTACGCAATAAAAAAATGAAGCTTTGTTTGTGTGGAGAGAATAATATTTAATTTCTTCAAGACATCACACATATGATTAACGATAACAATCAAAATTGGGGGGGGGGGGATAACAACGAAAATAAAACACATAAAAGCATTCAACTTCTATGTAATATAATAAAAAAATAGAGCTTTGCTTGTCCGAAGAGAATAATATTTCTTCAAGGTAAAACTAATTTTGGAAAAGCCAATGTAGGGTTTAGCTGAACTGTCTAACACTAATAATGAAACTAAAAAGAGTTTGTGAGTGAAGTAAACAATTCACATCCCTATCTAACTATCCAATCCAATTTTTGAAATCTCACATTAGAGCGTTCAAATAAAAACCACAGAACCCCTCTCTGTCACACACACACACACACACACACACACACATTAGAGCTGATTTGCATTGAGAAATCATCCATTAATATTATTTGTCTTCTCAATTAGCAATCAGTGCTGAAATAGTGATTTGTCTTTTCATTTGATTTGAGTTATTTATTTTTCCCAATTAAATAGTTCAGCCCAGATAATAGAACCCAGACCGGAAACCGACAAGCCGACTAGTAAACCGGTCCGGTCTGGATTTTAAAAAAAAAATTGATTTTTTAAAATTTTTTTTTTTAATTTCATATTAATAAACCTAAAATCTTTAATTTCTCATCGGTTTGATCCCGGATTAGCTCCAAATTGACTCCGGTTTAACTCATTGACCCTTGACCCAGTATCCGACCGGTTCAGTGACCGATCCAGGTTTGATTACCTTGAGTTTAGCATATCAAGGGTAGACTTGAACCTAAAATCCAACATAAAGGAAGACTTTATTTTGTAATATAAGAATCTATTTACTTTCCTCAATATATGAAATTTGAATTCCAACGACAATATATTGCATTCATTAATTAAATGAATGATTATCGATTTTTCCCATAAAACAAAAGAAGGCTGCCTGAACAAGTAGTTAGATAAAGCTTTCATAAAAAGGAAAAAGTTATATTTTAAAACTCGAATGTAGATATATAAATGTGAGAAAAGAGAAAATTGTTTTATTTTATTGATCGACATAATGTGTATACAGTCTTTTAGCCTCAATCAATTGATTCCGAATCGCAAAGGATTTCGAGAAAAAAATTATGACGAGTCATAAATTATTAATAATTCATTATATCTCAATCAATTATTCTCCAGGCTTAATTTCGCGCATATCTCTTTGTTGTTTTTATTTTTATTTTTTTTAATTTTTTTAAACAACATCGTCATTAATTAATTAATTAAGATGTTTTGTTCAATTTGCAGGGGTAAAAAAAATCTCTTTCAACACTCAACAATTGCTCTTGGATTATGTGCGTGTCCTTCTTCATGCTGTTGAACATTATCTCTTTGATTATATATTTTTTGAATCTTCAAATTAAAGATGTGGTATATGGAGAACTTCCTTTTCTGTTTGTAGCTCTGAGTAATTATCTTATTTTCTTAATTACTTGATCACAGCATATAATTTCCTTTCTTATAGTCAATTAGTGTGATAAATCCACAATTTGCTTGATTGATGAATCCCAATTATTTTGGATTAAGGTGCAAAAATACACATGAATTTTTCTCAAAAGTGTATCCAACACCATAAAATTTTTTTAAATGCAAAAATACCCATGAACTTCTCAAAATGGGGTAAAAATGTCAAACCGTTAATTGGTGCAAATGTCCATTTTGTGGGACCTACAATATTATTTTTTGAGGTGCAAAAATACTCATGAACTTTTCTCAAAAGTGCATCCAACACCATAAACTTTTGAAAGTTCATAGGCATTTTTGCACCCAGAAAAAATTTTATGGTGTTACGTGCACTTTTGAGAAAAACTCATGGGTATTTTTGTATCTCAAAAAATAATATTGTGGGTCCCACAAAACGGACGTTTGTACCAATTAACGGTTTGACATTTTTGCCCCATTTTGAGAAGTTTATGAGTATTTGTGCACCTAAAAAAAGTTTATGGTGTTAGGTGCACTTTTGAGAAAAGTTCATGGGTATTTTTGCATCTTAACCCTAATATTTTTTTACCTAACTTTTTAAGCTAATTAGAGAGTCGTCCATTTCACTTCGGTCCGTTTTGACTTTTGAGTTGGTCCATTTCGAGTATAGTGATCTGATCTAAATATTGCTAATAAGACAACTAAAAAATGACCCATTAATTCTCGAATCTCCTTAATGTTTTTGCCCCCTTTTTTGTTTTTATTCTTATCATTCCCCCTGAAAAAGAACTGAGAGCTGATAAGACTAGAGCATGCTGAGAGCTGATTGGCGTTGAGATTGTTTATAAACTGTTTTTCATGTAAATCGAGATAAAACTCCTCTCACATACTTACCTCGTATACCGTAAATCACGATTGAAAAACTGCTTTTAAGCATTCCAATATGTAATATCCTGAATTGTAATTAAGGGCTAATGACTTCAAAAGTGATGTAATTATTAATGAATAAACACTTTTGAAGAATATGATGTGTATTGTGATATAAATATGCTTGAAGATGATTTAGTAAACGTTGCGATAATCAAGGGTAAAATGGTAAAGTTACCGACCAATTGGTTAGTTACCGAAGAAGAGACTCATTGGAAACTTAAGGATCAATGGCTAGAATTAACTCTTGAATGATCAAAAGGGCGGAATCAAGTGTTTATGTGAGTATGTGAGTTCATGAAAGGAAAAAAATGAGATCTTGCCAATTGTCATCATGGAGGCCATAGATTTTGGTCAAAAGTTCAAAATTCATTTCTCTCTTCTCTCTCCCTCTAAGTCGGCTAGAGGCATGGGTTCAAGGGAAAAATCTGGTTCCTCATCATCATTTCACCTTCTCTCACCGCCTCCATTTTTGTGTGAGCTTGAGAGGAAAGAGAAAGAAGAAATTTTGTGGTAAGTGTTTCATTTGACCTTGAATGATGAAATTCTTTTCATTAAAGTTGTTCATGGTGTTGAAAGCTTCATCTTCATGGTTTTAGATTTTTTAAATGTGGTGTTTGAGCACTTAAGAAAAGTGGAAAGTTGGAGAATTCAAAAACTAACCTTGGGAAGAGAAAGAGGTGAGCATTTGTAACATTTTGATATATAAGTTGTGATTTTTGGTTAAGTTTTGATATTTGTGGAATTATGCCCTGATTTTCATGTGATATTGAAATGGGAGAATTGGTTAGTGTATTATGGTAGAATTGGTGGCATATTGTGTCTTTGAGCTATTAGAATTGGTTTGGAAATGGGAAGTGGAAGTTGTGATCATTAGGTGATTTTGGTGAACAATGTGGTTGGGAGTGTGGAATGTGTCATTGTGGTGAGATTTTGGTTATTTTAGTGTTCCTAATAGGTTCCTTATGAAATTTTGTGGGGGAATGAACTCTGGTATAAGTTTTGGAACCATTGGAAGCAAATTGGGCAAGTCTAGAAAAGTTATATCAATTGCTGCGTTTTAACTTCTGATAAGCATCACTCGAGTGCAGCCTCATATCTTCCCTTTTCCTTCAGTATTTCAGTAGGGTTCTCGGGTGGAATGCAAGAGTTCACTTTCTTCCCTGCAAGTGATATGGGTTATCACTCGAGTGAACCCGATTTCACTCGACGAGTGTCGGGGTATGTTTACCTTGAGGTTGTCCCTCGGGTAAACACTCGCAGACTAGTTTCCAAGAGTATGGCTTGACACTCGCAAGTGTGGAGTGATCACTTGAGTCCTGGGGTCAGTGCTCGAGTGAACTTCTTCGTTTAGGATTCTTGGGTGCTCTCGGGTAGACCTTTCTGTGCCACATTTTGGAGGACTCGAGTAAGAATGAGGGTATCACTCGAGTGTTGTTCTTTGTGCTCGAGTGAAATGAGCACTTTCTGTCTCAGTCATTGTTCTCTGTCAAGCACTCGTGAGTGTGAGCTACCCTCACCCAAGTGCAAGTCCTCCATCACTCGAGTGAGGCCATCTTCACTCGAGTGACTTAGCCAAAAATCAGTGCTTTTGCTTCCAAAAAGGGATCCTCAGGGTAGTTTCCCCCAACCCTTTTGGTGTGTGTTTAGACTTCTAATAGCCACCCAAGGAATTCAAATGATAACCAACTTGAAGTGTTATGGAATTAAGAACTTGGAAAAGAGATTGATCCGTTGTCCTTAATCTTGGTTATAGGGTTCGACATTCGCCCTGGTCGTGAACGAATTGTGCCGGAGCAAGTCAGGAAAGAACAAGGTAGTGACTCTTTCTTTTATACTGTGTATAAAACATTGTATGTATGTTGTCATGCTTTGAGATACTGCTACCATTACAATGTAAGCTGTCGCATTGAGCATAGAGATTACAGCGAAAGCTTTCGCATTGTGTATACAGCCGTGAATGCTGTCGTGTGTGGCATAAGCCATGCGTCATTGTGTTGCTGCTATTCGTGATCTTACATGCTGTGTGTTTATATATTGTATGAGTGATTTGTTACTACTGTGATTCTTTCAAATCTCATTCTTTTATTTGACTAACCTTTAAATAGGGCAAGTGGCTCCAAGGAGAGACGGACAACTAAGCGCGGCTAGGGCTCTGTAGAAATGTTTAGTTTGGACTATTGGTTATCTATTTTGGAATGAGATTACTGTATATTATTTTTGGGATGTAAATAGTATTTTGGAAGCAGTTATGTAATCCCCTACATGGGAATTTGGAACCCTTAGTAAATATATATGAAACCTAGGGGTTGCCGGGACTTTGTTATACACTCTGATATATTTTAATGCGATTAAATGCACAGGTAATTATATTCGGAACTTGAAAATTGAGACCAGACTAGGGATGAAGTTTTGAAAGAATTTGTGAAAACCCCACTGAAAGGAAGGGATTAGAAATGAAATTTAATTATTTGCTGGTCTCTAATTCATTTTAATTAAGCATTTCCGAATTATAATTGCGGTTTATAAGGCATGGGTTACACAATCACTGTTCCAAATGAGAATTTATCTGTAGCAAACAAGTTCATGAATTGAAAATTTTATTTTCTCTCTCACATATATGCCCTTGAAACTTCTGAAATATAATAATCTGCCACTTGCTCCAATTATCCTTGTGCTAGTCTGCTAGAGATAGAAAAGAAGAAAACCATATATGCAGAATCTCAAAACTAGCGTTTGTTTGGGAGGGCTTTTGACAGCCCTATATACCCGATTGGGGCCTAGAAGTCCAATTGGAAAAATGAGTTATTTTTTTTTTATTGTTTGGTTCAGTGATTTAGTTTAAGGGCTTATGGGATGTTAAGTGGCTTTTACCATAAGCCACAATTTGTTGCTTTTTGCGATTGGCTTGTCTTCGTTAAATGCAATGCTATCCCACCAACTATTCTTCTCTCTCTTTCTCCTCTCCATCAATCTCTGTCTCTACTCTCCTCCCAATCCAGCCTTGAGGTACTTGAAGAAGAAGACCGCATTAGACTTATAAGGGATCATAGATGATGGGTTTTACTTTTGTGGTTTTAGTAGTCTTGTTTATTATTATTATTTCTTCTTTTAGGAAAAATAGAAAGCCAATGACTAACCGAACTCTCAGAGTCAGTGGCTTAAATATGATTATTTTAGGATCGACGCGTAATAGTCAACTATCAAAATATCTTAGTACAGTGGAATAACAAGCATATATTTAACATTTAATCTAGTTTATAACAACCATAAGCATATGAAAATATATTTAGCTAATACTGATAAGCAAAACAATGATAAACAGAGACAAAAAGATGAAGAGGAAAGGAAGAGCAGATACAAGGGAAGAAAAGAAGAGCTACAGAGAGGGAGAGAATTCCCAAGAATGGGACCAGAGAAAAGATCACACAAATCATCCCCACCTTCTATTACCGATTTCACCCTTATTATAATGCCTCCACTGCCAAGTGTTACTTATTCTTGTCTTGGGCTTCCTATTGGGCCCTCTATCTTGACCAAAATCCCTTATGACTGTTACATTACTCCCCCATTAAAATGGACCTTGTCCTTAAGGTCCAAGTACGAGAAATTAGCATGAGAAGCAACCAAGGCAACATGTGCAGGTGGGTCAAGACCATTCCAACAATCTAAAATGTGGTAAACCCTTGAAAAGTGAATTAAGATGGATAAGGAAATAAAACCTGACTCAATTGTAAAAGGCACTATAATAATCCTGGTAAAGATGAATGAAATTTTAGTTTGGAAATTTAGTATGGAATGTGGTATACGTGCAGGTGGTTTACCATTTTTAGTTTTGTGGCATTTACTCCCCTTAGAAATTTCCTCAACTTCTGTTCCCCATATACTAAAATCATTAACTTGTTCCTTAGACCTATTTAGGCACTCTATTGGCAAAGATCCCATCATATCCTTTGCCTTTGCACATATAAATCTACAATCATTTATATCTTTAATCCCAACCTCCCTTTAAACATTAGACCAAATAGAGCATGAGGAATTAGTTGGGCTCCAAAGATCAAATATTATAGAGACAATGAAGCCAGTTAGAAGCCACCTTAGGACAAGCACCAAATGAAGTTGTAAAGTGCTTGGTGGAGTATACTGTGTGGTCTGAAATAATATTGAAATAATAAGATCTATTGAGACACCCAAATCACATAACGATTGAATATTTAAAGGCCATTGAAGGATATATGTCAAACTGTGACTAGAAGAATATTGACGTGCAAATCCATATTTGAACGACAGTTCCACTTTAATTAATATGAAATCAATATCAGGAGCCTTGTCTTCAATATTTCCCTAGCTTTTAGTCTATAAAAAACAACAGCAACCAAGCCCACCACAAGACTCAAGGTATCTACTCCCTTTTCACCATTAGCCTAACAAGTGTAAATGGTTTTATGAGAGAGTATATCACAAGACTCAAGAATCAAGGCATGCTTTCCGTATGGATTCAATATAGCTATAGTGTCATTTAGGAAGTGGGCAATCGGAAAAACTACAATGACAACAAGGGGTTTTATAATAGAGCGCTTCCTCACTGAAGTCGCACCACCAATGTCAAATGGATCATCATCTATAAAATACATGAGGTTGAAAGTATTTGCAGCCTTCATGAACCTTGCAAAAATATGATATATTGTATCAACAGATTTCAAGCACCCATAGCTTATAGTATCTCCAGGATCAAAGATTAAATAAGAAAAGATAATACTAACGCAGAAGATAGCTTGTAAAGGCAATAATTGATAAATCTCAACAAGAACATCCAAGTAATAATCTCTCTTAACTTGCCCAGGGTCAAATATCAATATAATTATTGATTGCATAATTTCAGTGAAAGCAAAGGGGTCACTGGAGCAACATATCAAACACAATATATGCATCTTATCCGAAACAATATGACTGCTTGGTAAAGAGAAGTGACTAGAAATGCACAGACCAGGATCATAAATCAAGATAAAATGTAAGCTACCTAATACTTTAGAAGATCATTTTGCACAAAAATCAGAGACAGATATATCGAGTTAATTATCTTAGAACAAACGAAAGTAGTCATGATTAGAGATGAGATCAAGTTCTTAGCCCTAGAACCACCCTCCAGGATCTCAATAAAATGGCAGTGCATAAATTGTTTTTCCAGACCACCATCATTCGACAAAATCCCAATAGAAAGACAGCGCATAGATTATTTTTCCAAGCCATCATCATTTGATAAGGGAAAATACAATAGAGATGAGAGAGAGATTCTAACATAAACATAATTGGGTGGAAACACAAATTCATGAAAAACAGTAGAGCCAGGATCAAATACCAATATAATTTGCAAGCCATGAGAAAGCCTTCAATAGGGAATTGAACCATGATGAACAGTCCTTAAAGCTTCACAATATTCTTGGCTATTCAAAATTCCCTTATCGCCACCGAATGCCAAGTTTCTAGGGCAGATGGAAGTATATTGAAGAGGCCTGGACTAGGCTGAAATTGCCTGGGCCCAAACATGACCACAATGGATTATTGGAGAGTGACTGAACCCAAGCAATAGAGATCCATCTTCATGCATAGTGGGTAGTTTCTGGAATCCAATGAACTTAGGGATAGCAACAGAGCTCCTAATAACAATGTCGGCAGCATCATTACTCACATGGTCATCAACAACTATCTCTTGGATAAACGGTGAAGCAGCGGAGTCCACGAGGATGTGATCGATTATCTTCTCTCTTTGTTCATAATTGGATTTAGTGCTTATTAGCAATAGGTGAGTTGTAGATCCTTAGGAGGGATAACTCTGCAAAAGTTTGATTGTCTGTGGTAAAAAAGATTCATTCATTGTCAGTGGGTAACCTATAGAGATTGAACTTTGAGAAGGTGGATGCTCATCCAGTAATCCCATACAATTTATCACTGCTTCAATTCGGTCGAAGCTACTTGAATCCTTAGTTACAACATCAATGGTGGTTGCCTTGGTTTGAACAAGCTGAGAAGAATCATCTGTATCAAACTCAGCGATAGTGTTAAATTTAGAATTTAGTAATTCTATTTTAGAACTTAGCAATTCCACTGTCGAAATAATATTATCTATCTTTGTAACCATATTGAAAACACAATGGTTGAATTGATTGATCCCAGCTTATAGCTCATCCAATTCGGCTTCATCAAAATCCTCTACCATGGTGGAAGGGGTTCTCTCAATGAAAGCACCAATTGTAATGATCAACTATCAAAATATCTTAGTACAGTGGAATAACAAGCATATATTTAACATTTAATCCAGTTTATTTCAACCGTAAGTATATGAAAATAGATTCAGCTAATACTGATAAGCAAAACAATGATAAACAAAGACAAAAAGATGAAGAGGAAAAGAAGAGCATATATAAGGAAAGAGGAGAAAAGCTACAAGGAGGGAGAGAATTCCCAAGAATGGGACCAGAGAAAAGATCACACAAATCATCCACACCTTCTGTAACCAATTTCACCCTTATTATAATGCCTCTACTGCCAAGTGTCACTTATTCTTGTATTGGGCTTCCCATTGGGCCTTCCATCTTGACCCAAATCCCTTACAACTGTTACATGACGCATGTGCTTTCTCTATACTTCGCGGAAGTGAGAGGATTTGGCTTGTGTTCCCTACTTCTATATCCACTGCTTGTCCTTGTCCTTAAACGACGTCATTTGATTAGGGAAATTAAATTTAGGCTGTAAAGAGCTGATCTCGTCTGTTGAATTTCTCACTCAATCTCAGCCCTCCATGTAATTTTCCATTACATCTCTCTCTTTAGTCATCTGCCAGACTCACGTTGCTTTCATTTTTCCTTCTTTTGGCAATTTGGTGCACACTGTTCTTCTTCCTCCACAAGAAAATGAGAGCAGCTTGCTGGGATGCTGTGTTGCAATATTAGAAAAGACAAACAATAAGCACGAGTTTGTGGGAATTGGATACTAAAAATTGGTGAGTAAAATAATAATCTTCTGTCAAATACTCATAATATTCTTGATACTTTATATCTAGTTTTTACATTTATGATTTATAATCTAACTTGATAATCTTTAAGATTATTGATACTGGATATTATTTTTTTTATACTAGATATCATTTTGATTAATATATTGAGAAAAGTGAGTTTTGATTCAGGCCCTATTTGTTATTTTCCATTATATAATTTTTATTTATATATAGTCTATCATACATGTTCTCAAATACACGGCTTGCTGGTAAGGGTAATCGTTGATTTTAAGTTAGGGGTCTTATTAAGCAATGTAAATAATAGGATAATCTATCACATGTGTGTGTGTGTGTGTGTGTATTCAGCTAAAATATTTCTATTTGTGTGTGTATAATTGTTTTTATTTGTATATATATATATATACCTTTGTCGATTTTGAGATCACAGTTTATATTGGGTTTATCCTATTTATTTTTGCAGGGGTTTTATACCATGGATATAGATTTAACTCCCAGACTTAATCTTGAATTTGACAATTTAGAATAAGCATGGGAATTTTGGAAGCCATATAGTAGAAAAACTGGTTTTGGTGTTTGAAAACAAAGCTTTAACAAGAGCAAAAAAGATAAGTCCTCATACATCTCTTATCTATATATTTGTTGTAAAGAAGGGGTGAGAAAGTCAGACAAACAAGAGGTCACAACTAAGAGGAACAGCGATGAGACAAGAATCGGTTGCAATGCCAGAATGAAAGTTAAACAAGTAGATGGAAAATACAAAATAAATAAAGTTTTCTTGGATCATAATCATCCTCTTCAACCTCCTGAAGTTGTTCACTTGTTTGTATCATTTCGAGAACTATTACCAACTCAATGTTATGAATTAGAAAATGCTAAAAAAGCTGGAATTAATCAAAAAATCAGCATTCAATTTGCAAACCAATATGTAGGAGGTCGAACCAATTTGGGATTTACAAGAAGTGATGTAAAGAATTATCTTAACTTTAAGAAGGCAACGAGCCATGAAATACAGTGATGCTGGATGTATATTTCAATATTTTGAGAAACAATTAGCAGAAAACCCATCATTTTTTATGCTCACCAAATAGACTTAGATGATCAAGTGACAAATATATTATGGGCTGATGCGTGTATGCTGGTCGACTACACTTGCTTTGGAGAAGTTATTTCTCTTGATATAACTTATTTGTAATCATAGACCTCTTGCAATTTTTTTTAACTTCAACCATTACAAAGGAGGAGTGATATTTAGAATGTCATTGTTATTTAATGAGACTATTAAGAGTTTCAAATGACTCTTTGAAACTTTTTTATGTGTACACAAAAATGTAAGGCCACTCACCGTTTTTACTAACCAAGACGTTGCTATGTCACAAGCATTACAAAAAGTAATGCCAGATGTAAGGCATGCCCTGTGCACCTGGCATATTTCAAGGAATGCAAAGAAGCACATCCTAAACTTGATGGTTAGTGATTTTAACCATTGTATGTATAATTGTCAGGATAAAATTGAGTTTGAAGAATGTTGGCAAGAATTATTATCAAAACAAGATATGACAAAAAACTCATGGTTGATATTTATGTACCAAATAAAAGAGAAATGGGCAGCATGCTATATGAAGAACTCAAGGACACTTGGCATGAGAAGCATACAAATAAGTGAAATGCATCTGTCAACGGTTGCACCTATGTTAAATTAGATATCAATCGATTCTTCCAACAATTTGAACTGGTTCTAGAGGATAAGCGCTATAATAAACTAAAAAGTGATTTTGAGTCACTTGACAAGTTGCCAATGTTGATATTACAGAGTTCAAATATGCTTCGTCAAATTTCTGATGTGTATACTCGCCCCATTTTTCACTTGTTCCAACACGAATGTGATCTTCGTGATGCTACATGTATAAAAGAGAGAAAAGAAAGAAAGGTTACCCTAGATGAGAATGATGATGTTGTCGTATTTGATTATGTGATTACTATGGATGGCAGTAAAAGGGAGCATAGCTTGACATATGATCCTTCAACAAAGACAATTACCTGTAGTGGGCATATTATGTTGTCATGCATTGAGGGTTTTGAATGAACGTGATGTCAAATTACTCCCTAAGAAATATATAGTAAAGAGGTGGACGAGAGAAGCATGATGTGGTGTCGTGTATGACAGTAAGGAAAAATAAATTGAAGTTGATCCTAAATTACAAAGATCAAATTAGTATAGACAGTTGTGTCCCCTGCTTGTTAAATTAGCTAATGATGCATAGAAAGTCCACAGCCATTCTCTCTTGTTCATGAAGGCGAGTTGGAACTAAGTAATAAAGTGGCTGAACTTCACATAAAATACATATCAAATGATAGTAATGGTGATGACGGTAATAGTGGGGGCAAAGTTATTGGCTTGAAAAAGAGATATGGTAAAAATATAAGTAAACGGATAAAGAGTTCTATTGAAATCAGTTAAAGAAAACGAGGAGCGAAAGCCACTAAAAAGCCTCCTCAAGCTTCACAGGCACACTTTTTCTCAGTTTAATTCTTTTAAGATGCTTGTTATATATTTGTTGATTTTTTTCGAATGTGTTTTAGGGGCACTGTAATGAACTTCAAGCATAGCATGATAATGTCATGTTGGATAACTCTCAACCAAGTCAAATAACTTTTACAAATTTGTTAATGGTATGTCATATGATGTTGGACAACATTGTCAACTTCTTTATTTATCTAGGAAATGTAAATTGAGACATTCTTTTATATTTCTTGATTCTAGGCACCAGTTGACTGTGACATCACATCACTTGAAGCACTGGATTTCAGCCAAACATACAATTCAGGTAATCATAAAGAATGATGATAATGGAAGAACACAATGACATGTGGCTTTGCTGTGTTCTTCACCTTTTGATCATATTGTATTTGAGGCTTGGACATGACTTGGACATGTCTTTGTTCATGAATTTGAACTGAATATCTGTCAAAGTATCTGAGAACCTTACCACATCTTTAATTGTTAATCATTTCATCATATAGTCATTGTTATGAGTAATAGAGAATTGCTAAGAAGTTAGAACAATGACCATTGAAAACCATTGAAAAATAAACATGTAGTCACTTTTATTCAAATTTGAATTTTTTTACATATCATTGTCTCATCTCAAGACAGTCGATAATTTCAGTACTCTCACTATATATTCATTAACAATATAAGGTTACATTGTGTTGCAAATACAGTGATATCATAGAGAGGAAAACAGGGATAATTCATTCACAGAAAATGGTAATGGGTAAGTACGCCATGTATATTCTTTCTGCCTAGCCACATCATCACTACCATTATCTCTCTTCTAACTAAATCTTAGGCCCAATACATCTTTTCCCTATAGTTATTTAACATAAAGTCCTACTAGATAATAACATTTATATCATACAGGTTCGATGATTGGCTTAGATCCTCCTACATGAAGTCTCTACTCCAAATTATTTTGTCAAGCTCCTTTGTACAGCTTTTGGCTTCCTTTGGGATGCTTTCTTTTTTTTGCCAAAGAAGCTCATCATGTTGTTTCTTTCAGTTGCTCTCTCTCTCTCTCTCTCTCTCTCTCTCTCTTGTCAAAGAAGCTCATCATGTTGTTCCTTTGGGTTGATCTCTATTTTGGTCAAGCAAGCTCATCATTTTGTTCTTTGGTGTTGCTCTCTATTTTGGTTAAGGAAGCTCGTTGTTAATGTAATCTGTTATGAAACAAAGTCAAGAAATAGTCATTTGTTTGTATATGGATAGACAAAGATGGTCACTAAACAGTTATAATCCATGCCATTTACCAATGTGAATGGAAGGATAAACAAATTGTACATGGATACAATTTATGACAATCTGTTACTTATTGCAATCCCCATGAATCCATTCTACTTTGTTAAATAAGTTCACACAAGGTATGTATCTACCAATCTTTTCTTTCCTCTGTTCAACAAAAAGTTTCCCAACCTTGTAGTTATTATCCTCCAAGTTTGATATTTCTGGTGTCAAAGTGGTGGAACTTGTAGCCCCATATATCAGTTGCTGATTCTCAGCGCTAAGTGCCTGATCAAAATCACAAATAACAGTTAGTTAATTTATTGATCAACCTACAGTTAATACCAAGTTCAACTTTAAATAGATGCTGCAGAAAGTGATAGACAATTAATAGAGGCGGCCATAAAGTGGGTCATTTCTACCAATAATATCAGCACTAGTGTTTATTTTAAATTAGCTAATTTTTGTTTAAAGTTGTGATTTAATTTCTGCCTACTAGCCCAACTTTATGCCACTTTTTAATGCAGGTGACATTCTAAAGGGGCTGATACAGTGAATTGGATATTACAGCTACATCCTTTCATTCTTGCAAAATAGAGAGCTTTGGAGTTGGACTTCATTTTTTTTCCTTGCCTTTAAAAGTATTTTATTGAACTAGTGAACCTTCTTAATTTGGGTTTTTCACTGAGAAGATAAATCAATCAACTAGAACTTGATAAATACTGAACTAGAAGATAAATCATTTTCTTTCTGGTAATCCAGTTCATGTGGCTGCAGATCAGAACCCAGAATAATGGTGCTGCCATATATCCCAGCACCATCAGCAGACATGACAACAAAAACTCATATTCGTACTTATCAGTTTATCAGAAGAGCTTGGTACTTAACATAAAACCATCTGCATTATTATCTGACTTCAAGAAATTGCATATGCATATAAGCCTCCTATTAATTTTGGAGACACCATAAGCAATAGGGAGAAATGCCCAAACACAAAAAGTAGAAGTCAAAACTCTGGAACATTTGTAAATTATAATACATAGAAGGCGCACCAATTATAGTATACCCACGCATGAAAGATCATGATAATTTCGGCAGAGCGATTTGGGGAAGCATCCATCTTCTTCCCCCTCGACTGTGGCGAACTCTGTCGATTGTGGCCATCTCGGTGAGAGAGGAAGATGCTGAATATATCGACGCTTGAGGACTTGGCTGGTTCGACACTTCATCCATTTTTGCTTCCAATCAGTGTTCGATTCATTTCTGTCGATGCCCTTTCTGCGAGATGAAGGTGGGCATGGCAAAAAACAAGGGCTGAAGGTGGGCAACAGCCAACAGCGGAGATGCGGCTGGGCAAAAAGGAACGGCTTAGGCTTTGTTTGGTTCAACGAAGGATAAGGTTCAACGAAGGTTAAGTTAAGTGAGGTTTATTTAAGTTAGGTTAGAAGAGGTTATAATGTTGTTTGATTCAATGAAGGTTAGGTTAAGTGAGGTTTATTTAAGTTAAGTTAGGTTAGAGGAGGTTAAAATGCCCTTCTACATATTTTCCTTCTTCTTTTATAATGTATTTATTAATAATAATTATTTATATAAAATTATTATTTATAAAATAATTATTCGTGTAAGTATATAAATAATTATTTATAAAATTATTATTATTTGGAAAGTTCATTGAATCAGGAGGTCAAGTTAGGGCAGTGTTGGAATTTTAAAAAATTGTCATGGACAATTTAGTCACAATTGAAGACAAATATTCTTTCACCTAGGAAAAACCCCAATTTTGGAGGTTTCACAACCTAAGTTAGGTTACCACTAGAAGATAAAAAAACATCCAACACCTAACCTAACCTCATTCCAACCAAACACCACTTTTTTACCTCCAACCTACCCCAACCTAATCTAACCTCCAACCAAACAAAACCAACCCCACTCCAACTTAACCTAACCTCAAACCAAACAAAGCCTTAGATTACAATCAATGGAAGGCTGAGATCTAAAATTAAATAGAACAAAACGACGTCGTTTAAGGAAAAGGATGGGCAGCCGATGTAGAAGAAGCGGAAGCAAGCCAAATCCGAAGCGAGGAGTGAAGGCCGTCCTTCTCCACGCTTTGCCCCTCTGTTGAACTGTTTTCGACAATGACGAACTTCTTCTCCTGGTTTTCCCGCCTGCGCTCTTCATCCAAGTGCTTGTACGAAAATCTGAGAACCCCAAATTTCCATAACTTCAGGACCCAGAAAAATGCACCCACTACAAATGTTATGGATTTCGAGAGAGCAAAGAAGCCATGGATGACATGGTCAAGCTCTGTGCTTCATTTGGCTCTCGCAGTTTCTGCTGGATCACTTGCTTTTCAACCCCAGTTCAATCCTTCATTATGTGACGATTCTAATTCCAATAATCGGTGAGTTTTTCTCTCGGCTTGCCAATCCGTTTCCGCACGTCAGAAAGTATCTATTTTCATCACTCAGAGGCGATGGACTCTTTAAATACGTTTATGGACCATGAAGATGAATAGATTGTGCAAATCTAGCTAGTTATCCTCAGTGGAAATTAAGCTGGGGTAATTTGAAAGGGAGAGGATTGAATGTTATCTCCATATATTGTTTCTTCACTCGTTTTGCTCAACTCCTCATATTTTCTACGATAAATCACAGTTTCAAGTGCTTTCTACTAGACGTGTTAGCATATTGTCACTTTTTATTCTTTCAAACTGTCGCCATGGCGCTCTAAGTCGCTAAATAACTTATTCCATAGCTATGTTTCGTTTCATCTTTTTTGTTGCAAAATAATTGAGCATGCAAAAAAATGTTGGGTTGTAATATGTTTTTCAATGATAATACCAGCATACATAAGCTCTGATCCCCCCTGTACTGCTATATTGCAAATAATTCTTATGATAAATTTTGGAACTGTTAACTTTTTTTGGATCCAAATTGTCTCCACCCTTCTGTACATCAATTATAGTAACAATGAGCAAACATGGGATTGCATGCCTCATAGGAGCAAGTGCTTGATAACGTTAGTGACATGAAATTTTCTATATGGATGATAGAGGTGCCAGCTTGGGGGGGAAAGGTAGCACCCAGTTTGTGGTCAAGGGATCACAAAAAGAAATTCCGCTGGATCTTCTCCATGAGTTGAAAGCCATCTGTCAGGTGTGGGACTCACTTTAATTGCAAGGAACTCATCATAAACTTCAGAAAGAAATCAATACCTTAAAATACCTTAGATGGCTGTGCAAATAGATTGGGTTTAAAACTTCAATCTTATGTTTAAAGATATGAATGTTTTATGATTCTACAGGATAGCATGACACTTGATTACGATGAGAGATATATCCATGGAAAACCTCAAAATAGCTTTCACAAAGCTGTTAACATACCTGATGTAATTGTTTATCCAAGGTGAGGCTAGCTGTTTACCTTCAGTTGAGATTTTTATGGCCACTGAAGTTTGCTTGTGGTATTGATTTGTGCCTTATGAGTTATGAAACAGTTTTTCCTTCGCTTTTTCAGTTGGATGGTTGTTTGAAAATAGATAAAACTGATGAGATGTAGTTGATCTCTTAGTTAAATGAGAATATATATAAGTTAGTACTCAAAGTATGCTTTCAGATCAATGAATTGATTCATTTACATTTGGCCTCTGAATCCCACAGAACTTCATTTTTTCTATTTCTAATAATTTCCTTTGTATGTGCCTGATGCTTTTTGTTTAATTTTATTGGGAGGTGATGTTATGACTTCTGTAGAATACACTAAAGTTATATAAGAGAAACATTTTAGGATCACCTATGCTAATGTGATATTTGATTTATTATGTGTCATACTATTGATTTCCATTATGCATGTATTTTCTCTATAATTTTAACCAAAAGATAAAAAAGTCTTCATACTTTATACAATATCAAGAATTAACCAACATGCACCTGTTCTGGGTCCTGAGGCCATTGCTGCAGCAGAATGAATATCAACAAAACCAGAAACCTTGTAAGGTTTAAAGGCTTTGGTATAAAAGTGAAACAAGCTGCACTTATCAGTGTATTAATGAAGAACTTATGTTAACAACAGAGTTAGTAGTAGCAGTATGGTGTTTGAAAACTTTGCCGTTGGCTGCAGCTTGTTTTATCTTTTGTGTTTTATAACTTAAATTTTTTATTAAATTTTTATAATATTAAATATCATTTTTATCTTACAATTAGCACAAAAGCACTTATGCAATCGCGAATCCAAACAAGTTCTACTTTTGCAAAAGTCACTTACACAACCACCAATCCAAACATAAATCACATTACACAATCTGACTTTTATCTAAAAATAAGATTGAAAAAAGTCACTTTTACCATCGTTGTTCCAAACACACACTTAATCTATTCCCCCTCTACACTTGACATTACCGTACTGAAAATAAGATGGAAAAATTGCAACAAGGTCCCAATTGACAAACTTAATAATAATTAGGTCTCTCGAAATTATCAAATTATAGTAGAGTCTCAAGGGACCTAGGTGCTATTAATTCCAAACATGAAAATACAATTTTGCCCATTTGCTAGAAATGACAAGTGTAGAGCAACCAATGACAAATTTAGAGCATCCAATAATTATTAATTGTATGCTGCCTTCATAATTTATGTAGTTGTTTCATTGAGTGGGTAGGAGGGTATGAACTTCTGTTGTGGAGATTGTGCCCTGTTTTTGTGTGCTTGAACAAGGATAAATGGAAAGGATGAAGCTTTATGTTTATATCTCCCGTTACGCGATTTCAAAATGTGTTGTCAATGCAGTGCTCTAAAGTTGTTAATGTTGCTCTTGTAGTTGTTAATAACAACTTTATTCTACAGGGTGACAGAAAAGATGACGAATACATCTGGAAAGCATATATTATGTTTCTTGCATATAGGGAAACAATTTTTAAATGGAGAAGAATATGAATTGCAATATGTGGGGGTAGTGTTAAAACAAAATCCATAAAGAAAGGCACTACGTATAAGGAGTTAAGAACAATTATAGCATCAATTGTTAGTAAAGAAAATAGTAAAATTTTCAAAATAGTAAAATTTTCATGAAATTGACTCTACCCTTTGATGTAACAACCTTTATGGACCTTATAGATGATGAAGGAGTAGAACATTTTATTAATTTCAATAGAGAAAATGATTATGTGTATGTAGGAAAGAATGTAGATGACAATACACAACCAACAAGAGATGATTAAAGAAAGGAACAACATGTGTAAGTTGTATTTGCTATTTGAACTAATATTTTCTGTAGTCACTTATTGTCGCGTAAGTTGTCATTGAATGCTCTAAATTTGTCATCGGTTGCTCTAAACATGTCATTACTAACAGAGGAACAAAATTGTACTTTCATATTTATAATTAATAGCACCTAGGTCTCTTGAGACTTTACTACAATTTGATGATTTTGAGAGACTTGGTTGTCATTAAGTTTGTTAATTGAGACCTCGTTGCCATTTTTCCAAATAAGATTGTCTGGTCAAAATTTAGAACCCCAAGCATAACTAATTGGCTAGATAACCCAACAAAAAGCACTTGTGTTGCAATTGCATTGAAAAAGTACCTTCTCCCTCAAAATTGGACTTGGCTTCTCTCATTTTCTTTTTGCGTCCACTTCCATCCTTTACCCCCTTCATGATTATTAGATTAAGATCTAATGGTCCACATTTAATATTTTATAAACATATTATTACAATGGAGAGAAGGATGAGAAAGAAATATCAAATGTGGACCATTAGATATTGGTCCAACGGTTATAAAGCGGGTAAAGGGTGCGAGGAAAGGTTAAAAAAAAAAAGGAGAGAGAAGCGAGTCCCTCATCACACCACACCATAGTCATTAGTCACTGCTGGGAAAAAGAGTACAATTTGCAGAATTCAAGTCATAGAAAGCCCATGGAGGCACTTCACCATCTATTATTTCGCCTCCTCCCACCCATATCCCTAGCCGAAAGGTGCCTCCTAACTGCTTCCACTACCACCACAACATTGTCCCCTGCCCCAATATCAGTCTTTAAAGCTGTGAATTCACTATTCAATGGGAACCTCACTATTACCTCAAAATCTTTCAGCTTGGCATCTACTAGGAGGGTGGCCAAAGCAGGATGGTTTCTGGGTCTTGGAGATCATAAAAAGTTAAGCTTGCCTGACATTGTCAAAGCCGGTGACCCAGTTCTGCATGAACCTGCCCAAGAAGTCAATCCTGATGAAATAAGCTCCGAGAGGATCCAGAAGATTATCGATGATATGATAAAGGTCATGAGAAAGGCTCCTGGGGTTGGATTAGCGGCTCCTCAGATTGGAATTCCCTTGAGGGTCAGTTAAAATTTTCATAATTTAGTTACATAAAGGCTCACCTACTTCTTCAATTTTCTTGAATTCTTAATTCCCGTTGCAATCTGAATTCTCAGCTCATTTGCTCTGTGTGGGTCACTGTAACTGTTTCATGAGGAAGAAAACAGATATGACAATAAATTATATGTGAAATATGGTTCTTTGCGTGTACTTACTTTTTGAGCACTAGTGGTCTATGTGGTTCTCCTTGGTTGCTTTTCCATCTTCTGTTTATTGATTAGTGACTGAAGCGAACTTCTTAGTGGCTATCTGTTGAATTTTGTAAATTGAACTCACCGTCTTTAAATTTTGATTAGGCGCCAAGCAGGCGGACAAAAGGCTGCTTTATTAATGTGAAGGACAGAAGTCATTATGTAAATATGACTTCTAAGTACTGGAGGAGTCCATTGATGACTAAATGTTTATTGCTTAACAATGTACTGAAGATTTAAAGTATTGTGATTTATAATAGTGTACTGTTCTGAGCATTACTGAGCAATGTGCTGAAATAATAGTGTGTATTGTCTTTTTTGTTTATGCAGATAATTGTGTTGGAGTATACAACAGAGTATATTAGTTATGCTCCGAAGGAAGAGATAAAAGTGCAAGAGAGGCGTCCCTTTGATCTTTTGGTATGTCCACCTCACAGAAGATGAAAGCATTGTAATAAAATCTGTAGTTTGTCTTCCTTAAAATTTGTTATCTTGAAATACAAATTTATTAGTTCTGTTGAGGCAGGTCATCCTAAATCCAAAGCTGGAGAAGAGAAGTGACAGGACTGCCCTATTTTTTGAAGGTTGCTTGAGGTAATATTCTCATTATTTCGAAAGGATTTGAGTTAGAATTTTTCTCCCTGCCATCATAGTTGCTTTGCACACCGCCAATTGATTTTTTGGCACGTGGTACAATTCAGTAGCTGTGATCAAGTTAGGCGGGAAATATAAGCTCATGTACACCTTGCATAACTCTTCAAAATGAACATTTGAGCATCCATGCATAAATCTATAATACTTGAACATTTAAATGAACTGTCGTGACTGTTGACGTGTTGTTCTTTCATAAGTAATGGTTAGAGCCTTCATTTAAGCATTTGCTTCATAGTTGAGGTGGTTGAAAATGATCATTGTTCTTAATGGTTAAGACGAAAGTTGTCAAACAGTAAAACTGCTGAGATTTCTATTTTTTTTTTTTTTTTTTGCTTTATTTTGGAGTGGGGGGATGGCCCTGCTAGTTCAGGGTTATATCTAATGGATTTTATCTATATGCCCATGATATAGAGTAATTTGAATGCCTCTTGGAGTGAAAAAAGAACTAGGTAAAATAAAGAGAGAGTAGAGTGTAAAAGACAGCAGCATGACTGGGTGAATCAGAGAAGAAGCTTTTGGGTTGAAGGAGCAATTGATCACATTGAGGGTTTGTTGTTGAGGGAGCAATCTTATTTTTCAGATGTGGGTTGGGATATGGTAGAGAGAAATATTGTCAGAACTTTAAAAAAGAACGAAAAGAAAAATCCAATTTTATAAAAAATATAAACTATTAAATTGGGTTTGTAAATTTGTCTGTGCCTGATAAACTCTGTCCAGGAGAATAATTGAATAATGTCCTTTGATTAAAACAGAAAGATGCACACTTTAAATAACTAACTGTTGATAATTATATCAACTAATAATTACTCTCAACCCTTGAACTTTTGAGTGAATTGTTAAGTAGCTAATTTGACACCAGTTCGAGGAAATATCGAATCCTGGTTTATTCCTTAAACGAGGATTCTCCAATTATTGAACAATTTCAGTAATTTTGTACAAATGCACTGTAGTGTTTTTAACTATGTAATCTGCTTCTAATCTGATGATTTCAAGACATTGGGATCTTAAGAGCGTTCTAATCCCTAAATATAATCTCGTGTACTCAAAGTTTGGCATAAATGTATTTTGATGCCCAATATCCATAAACGAAGTACCGAACAAATGTTTAAGCATTTTTTAATTCTGATTTATCAATTTGAAGAGTAAACATGGCTGCAATTATTCATAGGAGATTTGCAATCACAGCATAGTGCGATTATTAGATGCTGTCTATTGGGTGGTGGATCCTCTCAAGTTCAATTTATTTGCAATCTGATAGAGATAAAAGAAAAATTGACTGCATTCTTGATGTGGGTCTCAGTTTCTCGATACAGTAATGGCAGTAGCTGTACAGGCAGTAGTTCTAGCCAGTATAATGCTTTGGGTTTGATGTTGCAATGAGGTGTGTAACAGTATATATTCATCATTACCCATGGTTGTTAACATCTTCCTCCCTATTGATATTGTGCAGTGTAGATGGATTTAGGGCTGCAGTGGAGCGATACCTTGATGTCGAAGTTACAGGTCTGGATCGTAATGGTGAACTCATCAAAATAAATGCTTCCGGCTGGCAGGCTCGAATATTACAACATGAGTGTGATCATCTTGATGGAACCCTCTATGTTGATAAAATGATACCCAGAACTTTCAGAACAGTAGAAAACTTCAACTTGCCTCTGGCACCGGGTTGCCCGAAACTTGGTTCTCGCTGATCCCTGGTTTTGATGCTGCCACCACTTTTGCGAGAGCATCAACACTGCTTTTTTAGGCATGTTAGTGAGGAAATGAAATCTTGCTGAGTCCAAACTGAAGTATATCATCAATATGATTAGATGTCGTCTCAATTTGAGCATGGAGAAAGCCCGGTAAGTTTTGTTGTATTATGTTTTCATAACATTTTTTTTAAAAAAAATATCATCTTTTCAAATCAAATTCACTATAGTTAAGTTTAAATGTTAAAGCTTATTGAAATTACAATTCAGGATCTGTAAAGGTTACTTAAAATAGTTGAGCAATGTTAATTTTATAGGCTACTTTGAAACAAGTAATGAGTAGGTTGCCATCCCTGTGTGGCATTGGACGTATTTTCTTCGTATAGTAATTTCAACAAACTTATGGGCTTCAGTTCCCTTGTAAATTTGGACTCTCGCCAATCATGAACAGAATTGCAAGCATATCAGGCACTGTTTTCTTGAGTATGTTAGCGAGGATTTAAAATGATGAGTCTAACCTCTCAACTGAAGTATACATCGTTTTTATTATTTTCCCTTTTTAGCTAGAAATTTTGAAAATTTTCATTAAAGGATTACTAGATTTAGCGGGGGGAAAAACAGAGAGAGAGAGAGAGAGAGAGAGAGAGAGAGAGAGAGTTATTTGATATTCTTATAATTTTATTATCGATTCTATATATTGCCTTCCGTTTTGATTAATGTTTTGCTTTAATTATATCCTGAAATATGCTTTAATCTTCTCCCGAATGAATCTGGTAGTCGGGTGACTGAGTGCTTCAAAATTAATATATTTGTTGAATATTGACCATATCACAGTATATATACTAGTTAATATTGTACTCCTATGGTCCTTAATATAAGATATATTTATTTAATTTTATTATATTAAGGAAGTTAGTTAAATTGGTTAATATGATATGTATTTTTTAAAACACCTAAGTCACTTTCTTTAATTTTCTCTTTCACTCTCTTCCTTGATTATTGTTAAGGGAGCATCGATAGATGTAAATTAGGAAAATGTTGACAAATATGAAAATTGTCTTATATTTAGGACTAAGATCAATCCACGAATATGTCTTACATTAAGAATTGAAGGGTATATAAGAATTTAAAATTTAGATATTAAATACAATGATATAATATTATACTCACTCGGGTTCTTTTTATGAGCCCAATATTTGAATTGTCTTAATGCTCATTTGGAACAGCGATTGAAGTATTTAAAAGTAGCTTTTCAATCGTGATTTACGATATACGAGATAAGTATGTGAGAAAAATATTGTCTCGATTTATGTGCATAAGTACTTATAAACTTTTTATAAGTGATATCAAACATGCACTCAGTCTTTTTTATAAGAATCGGACAAAAGCCGTTTGAACATTTATTGAATTTTTTTTTTATTTTTCCTCTCATCAATTATATGTATCGCATTAATTAAAAAATTGGTAATACTTATAGTCACTCTATTTCTCTTTTTTACTACCCTTTATAAATAAGGACATAATTAGAAAATAAAATTTATTTCAGACATACTTATTATTTTTAACTAATTTTAACCATTTTTTAAATTACGTATCAAACTCTTATAAACTAAGTCATGATCTTTTCTTGAATACTTGATTTCTCACTATTTGTGCTTAATGTCATAAGTACCTCTCCAGCCACCCTTACTCTGTTCTTTTGTGATTCACGAAGTGACTCCCCTCAACCGTTTCATGAGACCAAAAGAACAAGTATCGTAAATAAGTTGATACATACACTCTTTAATACGAAGAAGCTATGTAACATGATTCGATTCTCATTTTTGTTCATAAATCTTTCTCTTCAGGAGTGTATTAAGATTTTTGTTCATATATAGAGTTAGTTTGATTCAAAGAAAATTTGGGATGAAAATCTGAGATTTTCCATGACTGAGGACATGTGTTTCACCATTTTCCTTGGATGGTAAATTCCGGTGGCGGCCAATTTTCCAACATCATAGAAACTAATGTTCCTACCATTTCTGCTAACCCTTCTTCAACACCAAACTCGCATCTCTGATTTTTATTTTTTGCTCTCTGAATTGTGGAACTGTTTCAATTTTTTGAGGCTTTGATTTGGAGATTTTTTGGATTGTAATTTGATTTATATTTTTTCTAACATGAATGGTTTCATTTTTTCCTTGATTCTAGGATTTTCTTCATTGATTTGATTTGTTGGAGTATGTATAGGAGGGATATGGATAAGATGACGAGGGAAGAAATTTTATGATTTGAATAAGGATAATTTGGACATTTCAAGTTTTTTAATTTTATTTATCTTTATTTTTAATTTATCATTTTCCTTTTCCTTCTTCTACATAGCAAACATGCTTGTAGCAAAATATTTTTAATTCTATTCCTTTCCTTTTTTTTTTTTACATTTCTTTCCATTCCAACAACTTCCACAATCCAAATGGCCCAACACTTTGTTGATGGTTTTGTCATAACTTTCAACCAAAGAGGCAGAATTTTCATTAATATTTTTAGTTATTTCGTTCATCCTTAGGGTAACTAAATAATTAATGCTATTTCTGCCTCTTAGTTAGCTCTTACAAGGAGAGGGTAGAGGTTGGCATGTGAGGCTTTAGCCTTTTAAAAGGCAATGAGCTAAGAAATTGTCATATATTCCTTATTGCATAGGGACAATTGTGCAAAGAAAAATGTATACATAGAGGCATGTTATTTTCCTACCATGAATCCTTGTTATTTTTTTATTGTCAGTGATTAAAATATTTATTTATATTTATAAATTCACTTATAAACATTTATAAATTCATTTATACAAAATTTGATATGGACACTTGTCTTTTTATTATTAGTGGTTAAAATACTTGTATGCACTTGTAAATTCACTTAAGTAAAAAAAAAATTATATGGACACTTGTTATTTTTTTATTGTTAGCGGTTGAAATGCTTATTTTCACTTTGTAAATTCACTTATCAAAACATTTTTTCGAGTGAATTAGGAAGTTAAGTTTGTTACATATATAAATTTTTGCACAATATAATTAAGCGTTGAAGTGAGTCTAGCAACATAAAATATTTATTCATATGCATCTAATGTTTGAAGTATTTGTGATTCATCCAATACCCTAAAGTATTTTTTTCAAACATGTCTAGTGCCCTTAAGTTGCTACCTAAAAAATACTTTAGAGTGCTGGATGCACTTTTACTTTAAGAACTTTTTAAGAGTTAATAGAAAGCTAAAATTTCTCCTAACAAACACTTTATGAGAAAAATTTAACCCAAAAAAATAATAATTTAAGAGTAAAATTGAGTCACAAAATAAATTAAAGTGCTAGACTTGCCTTAATCCTATAATTAAATAGGTTGTAGTGCTTGGTGGTCAATTGGTCATAAATCTTTTGATGAACCAAGAGGGTCCTGGACTCATGGGTTCAAACATCTCTTTAAATGAGTGTTTGGGAAACCATAAAACCGTAACTTCAGAAACTCTTTTTTCATAAGCCGAGATAAAACTCCTCTGACATGCTTATCTCGTAAATCGTAAAAGTTATTCTCCAAAAATTAATCCAAACACGCAGTCCTCTAATAGACATTCAGGGAGGGGTTGACCTTTTTTTAAAAATAAAATAAAATTATATTCCATCTAGGGGCTTTACTGAAATTCTTGCTAGTTTATTTTCTTACTAAAAATCAAGGTTATTAAACTTGGACCGGCCACTAAATCGGTCTAGGTTCAGGTAGTGGGTCAGTAAGTCAGATCGAAGTAAAACCGGAGCTAACTTGGTGACAGATTGGTGAGGAAGTGAATTTGAACGATAATTTTTTTTAGAATAATTTTGGAATTTGATATTTTTTGAGGATCAAATGATAATATTTTTAAATGATTCTTTTTGCATTAGAAAGTAGACATTTCAAGTTTTCCATAGAGTCTTAATTTGAAATTTTTGAGAATATGTAGAATTAGATATGGATTTTTGAATTCAATAAATTCTAAATAAATAGTGAACCGCTTAGGTGACTGGTTTGCTGGTTTTGAGGTCAAACGAGCCAGTCCGGTCTGATTTTAATAACCATGCTAAAAATTATGCTCCCTAATCCTTAATATAAGAGTCATTTAATTTTTGTTTGAGAGATTATGAAAACTAAATAAGTTGGATTAAAGCATTTATATTTATTGTTTTTCTCCAAACTAATTTATCTAGCTTATAAACTGATGTATGATCTAATAATACATAACATATGCTATGATTAGGTAATTTATTTTCTTTATTAATCTCTCCTAAAAAAAAAACTAACTAGCTCTTATATTAAGTACATGAGGTAGTACAATTTTAACTTGGTTTAATTTCTTATATCATCTAACTTATACTCCCTGAGCTCTCATGGCGAATTCTATAGTGAATTCTATCTCACTGGTATTTGCAGTCTGATAAAAGCAAGCGTGTAAGACTCAAAATCTTCACATTGACAAACATAAGCATTGTAAACTATTAATTACTTTGAAAAAAAAAGGGTAAAACTATTGATTAAGGTGAGAACTTAAATCTTCTCATTGACAAAAGAACTTAAATCTTCTCATTGACAACCGGATCTAAGTTCATTAGAGTTCTTTATCTATAGATTATAATGAACACTTTTCCTTGATGCTCTTTTGAAAGTTTCTTCAGACGCAAAATAAGCAGACGAACTTTTCCCTGTTTACTTAAATATTTGTTTTTGGACCTTTTATGATAGTTTTCTATTTTCTTATCTTGTCTATGATATACTATCCCTCATCCTTAATATAAGACTTAGTTAATTAATTTGGGGATATCAAGGAAGTTGGTAAATTGCTTAATTATAGCATATACTATATTATCTCTCTTAAATACTTATATGCATCATTATATTATATGTGCCTGTTTGTTTCAGCGTTACGATTGCTTATAAGTTGCTTTTTACGTAAATCGAGATACAACCCCTCTCACATACTTACTTCGTATAACGTAAATTACTATTAAAAAACAACTTATAAGCAATCGAATCGCTGAAACAAACAGTCTCTATATCAATTTACAAGTCAGACAAAATATTTTAGAAAAAAGTGATAAATGAAAATACCTTAAAGTAATTTATTTAGCTTTATTAATCTCCTCAAATTAGTAACAGGGTCTCATATTAAGAATCCGATGTAATATATCCCTGTGATGTGAATTGGAAGATTCAATAAAAAAACTACCCTGGGAGCCGAAAAATGCGAGTGAATTTGTCAATTGGGAGCCGCATTCTACAACATAACACTGGGGAGTTTCATTATCACTCTTGGGATGTAATGAGAGAAATTTTCAGGCACCTAGAAAAAAAAAATCACTTGGAATATATCACACGCTTGAACGTCTTCTCATTGAATAATAATGTCATTTTGGGGCTTAACATCATCTTTGAATGTCACTTCCATGAATTGTTGCATCAACTGAGTGGCCCCAAAGCAACAAATCAAAATCTTGATCCATTATTTGAGCAATCTTCAATGTTCATGATAACGTTGATGAGGTGATTGCTTATACACTACATGAATATGCAACTTTTATCAAATATTTTTGTTCAAATTTTTGCTTTTAGCTTTAGAACAATATAATTGTCTTTCAGATCAACAATGAGGTTGCTACCATATGATCTAGAAGTTATATGTCAGTCAATCTGCTTATTATTATTGGGGGGGACTCCGTATATCAGGTGAGAACCTTATGTATTGAGCCGCTCTCTTTTTTTCCCTAGTTTTGAACAATTTTCACCTGATTAACCAAATTCTCGCATTTTTCTTGGTCTTGATGATTTAGTGGCTCAACAAATTAGAATGTTCTCCTCATTACGAACCTAATTTAGTCAATTGGATGATGTTTGGCGCACCAAACCTGATTGATATTGTTGTCAATATTTGTGTTTCTCAGTTAGTGACCAGTAAGACTCATTCAAGATACTGCCCACTTGACTTCATTGACTAAGCAATCACATGTGGGAGTTAGCCCTTTTTTTAAAATAATATACTAATTGATCGCCGGATAGAATCTGACATTTGATGAGATTAGGTTGATAAATTTAAGCATGATTACAGAAAAATCAATCATTATATAGATTGCCTAGTTAGAAATGTATATAGACTATTAATAACATTGCAACCTAATAGTATGAAAACTCTCCCCCGTAATTTGGATAGTTACGGGTTTGATTCCACTTAAAATTTTGGATTGTTAATGCTTACCTCTCTAAGTAAGAAATTGCACATAGACTTAATATATAATTTTGGACTTTTGTTAATTTTTTTTAGGTTAATTAATAAGGTTGATAAAGGTTCTCTTTTGCCCTTTTTTCGGCTGATATTTTTGTCAATGTTTTTGTTATATTTCTTGCTCTACCTTGTAGCTAACATTTTACTATCGTAATATCAT
Organism: Inga laurina; assembly: GCA_963855925.1. NCBI lineage: Eukaryota > Viridiplantae > Streptophyta > Magnoliopsida > Fabales > Fabaceae > Inga > Inga laurina. The sequence continues at coordinate 13,055,799 of OY979711.1, forward strand.
TTTGTCTACCTTAGAAAATATATAATAAAACAAATCAAGTTTTATGATTGATTATATATATTAATTAGTTAAATGTCTCGGATAGAGAACTCTAGAACCTTTTCTTAGTAAAATAAGAAGAAAAAAGTGGTGGCTAGTGAAAACGAAAGTGGGGGGAAATATGATAGTAGAATTGAAAAAAGAATGAGAATGGTCAAAGCGAATATAATTGCAATGGTTTTGATGATTAAAAGGTGGGGAAAGAAAAGATGTTGGCAATGGCAAGTGAGGACAAAAGAAAAACACAAAAATATTCCGTTCATATTTAGTCAAAGATGGGAGATTAATTAATGGGAAAAAAAAAAAGAAAAAGAATTTTAAAATTATAAAATCCTAAATTAGATTTGTTACTGAGAGTTGAAAAGGGAATAGCGAAACTTGATAAGTAATTCACAACTCATTTTTTAAGAAATACCTCATTTAAAATTTTATAAATTCAAAATTCTTTTTTTATCTTGTTTTCCCCTTAATTAATTTATGGTATGGGGAGGCATTTAATGGAGGAAGGTGGGGAAATGTGAGATAGAGATTAGTTAAAGAGAAAGTGTGAATTTTCTTGAATAATGAGAAGAAGGGGATAAGGACATGAAGGCATCTTGTGGCTTTCATTTATTGATTATGATAACGTTATTATCAGAATGCTTGGTAGGCCTCAACGTTACATATCACATTCCCTCTTGCTTACCTCCCCACTAGTCACTATTCTCGCTTCTATACTCATTTTCCACCCTTTTGTGGTCCATCCTTATATTTGTATTTTGCCCCAAAAATATTGCTGTATTTATTATTATATATAATATTGTTAAATCACAATTGGGTATTGTCATGTCTAATTTAGTACTTCCCTAATGTTATATACTCCTTTAGTTCTATTTATAGGGTAGAGAGAAGAATTTTTTAATCCTAGTTATAAGATATCGCAAATTTTTAGGTGATTGTATATTTTAAGGGTTCGTTTATTATTATGTTAACTTTGTTCTCATATGTTATTATGTATATTAAGTAGAAGTATATTTAGAAAGTTATTGAATTTTATGGAAGAATTAATAAGGTTTAAGATTTTTCTTAGTTTATGTGAAAAACGTTGGAAGTGCCCTATAAATCAAACCAAATGAGTATAAGGCATAAGGCATTTTCAGCATCTTTCACATAGTTCAGAAAAGGAAAATATTTAGATCAAGTTTCTTATATTCATTTCGTCAAGTTTTCTAATCACATGTGGCACATGTCCTATTTTTGAATTATTATCATTTAACTATAAATATATACATATGAAAAACACAAGAGATGTGATGATGTATGATTGGAGAACTTGATGTAATGGACATAAAGAACTTGATATAAGTATTGTCCTTAAAAAAAAAAACCCTAATCGTCATTAACTCTTCAATAAAATACAACTTTCCAAGTTTACCCCCTATTTAATATACATTATATCTCACAAAAATAATATTAATATAATAATAAATAAAAGGTAAAATTGTATATTCATATGACAAATTTCTCTCCCTTCCTTATAAATAGGATAAAAAATGTTCTTATCTCTCTATCCTATAAATATGACAAAGGGAGTATAGTTTTTTATACATGATTTTAATTTTGAAAAAATTATTGGAAAAAAAAAAGTCTTCCATTGAACAATTTATTGCCCTCAAGTATCAAAGAACTCTAGTTCTTAAGCAAGTGTAACTCATTTTCAGCAAGTGCAACTCTTCTTTAGTTGTATATAATATATCTTCTGCTTTTTTAAGTGAAGAGGTAATTACTAATGGCTTGAGTTACAAGAAGAATAAAAATTGCCACCTCTCAACTACATAGGAAGCTTCATGTCGCTAGGCTATAAGAGTATCAATTTATTAGATATTTAACTATATACAAATGTTTTTCATTTTATACATAATTGAAGATAGGTTACACTTAAATCCCTAGTCTCCTTGACAAATTTCAAATATCTTTAAGTAGTAAATTTTCCCATGGAAGATTTTCTTGGGTACTTTTTCCTTTTATTTTCACGTTTACAAAGATTCAGCTCTTGATCTTGTTTGATGAAAATCAAATAACCATACTTGACCCAACCATTCCTAGGAAAGTGGGCTATGACTGTTTAAGTATGGGTCTCAAGTTTGAGTTTGAGTTCATGTAAACGTTAAAAATGCCTTTGAGAAAATTACTATCTACTCAGGTATGATAATATTCGGATACCATATATGGGAGTTGGTCTAAGTGGTATGCGGCTTGGTTCTGTTTAAGTAAGGTCTCGGGTTTGAGCTTTGTGTATGCAGAAAATTCTCATTGGGAGACTCTCCCAACATAACCAGGTGCGCGACGCGGGTCGGATCCGGATGTAGTTGGGGTAAAGCTCCGGTGAACCAGGTGGGCAACAAAAAAAAAATTCGGATATGACCTGTTGGCACTGAATATCAAATAATTATATAAGAATAAAAAAATAAATAGTTAGATCATAATCCAACTATTTAAATTCGCCAACAAAAAAAAGTTGGCCTGGTATATTATTGTTAAGACGTCTAATGTCATGTATGACGCTAATATTTAAAAGATAAGGGAATAAAGAATGATGTAAGAGTTTAACAAACACATTAATAAAAACGTTCCCTCACTCTTTATCATAACCCCACACGAATTGCATTTGCTTTATTTGGCTTTGGCTGATCTGTTGGAGCAAACTCTCATCTTTACGTTCGCCTCGTTTAATCTGCAATTTTTGTTTTTGTTTTTTAACCGAAATTTTACATATATAATTAGAATATGCTCAAATGTTATTTTTTTCACTAAGTGTCAATTTGGTGCATCCAACATCTTGCTTCACGGAAGTTAAGAAGTGGTTATTTGAAGTCTAATAATGAATCGCAGTAACAAGTGGTTATAATTACCCAAAATATTATATTTTACATTAACGACTTCACTTTTATGTTTCACAATTTAACCTACGGTAATTTAGTCATTTAGTTAGGATTGGAAACCCCAGATTCCTACCTCAGTTCTAACATGAGATTTGATAAATTCGCGGCACCATTTATCTTTTTCCATTTTTAATGATATTTTTCTGAAATTTTCCCTATTATCCATCCATTCAAATTTAAACTGGGGATCCTCCTATCATAATTTTTTCTCAAAACATAATTGTTTTCTTATTTGTAAGGCTTAAATTCAATACCAATAAATATATGCAGTATACCATCTTTTATCTTTCTCATTTGAGTAAGATTTTTCCTTTCGAGACTTAAAACATAAAAGGTTTTTGCTTTTCCCAATAATTGTATTTCTTGAATTAAAACTTATATTCTCCTTTCGAGATGATACAGTTTCCTATCTCAACTAACAATTTGTTGGTCACAAAATACCTACTTTTGTTTAGAGGATGCAATAATTTAACTAATGATCGCAAATTCAAATCTTAGATATTCAATCTGTTTAAAAATAAAAGATGTTTTTTAACTAACGGCTTCCACCTTCAAGAAAATAGTTTTTTTATCAAAAAAGAAAATAGTTAATTTCATTAAAAACTACCACTTTTTTTTTTTTAATATTTATCCCTTTTTTTTTTGCAAGAAATATTTAATAGAGTAACCGAACCACAAATAAATATAAAATTCTCATTAATTTCAATTATTTATTAAGGATTTTTTTTGAAAAATGTCTTCTTCTTCTTTTTTTTCCAAAAAGCACATTCAGACTTGATACCTATCAAAGCCCTTCTACTAAGAATGAGGTCTATTTTAAAACTTTAATAACCTTTCACCTTTAATCCTATTTAATATATACAATACCTTGGTGAGATAATAAATGAATGATGACTTGAGTGAACATTTGCATAAAAATTTAATGAAGTAGCTTATAAATAAGATAATAAAACCTTTTCACAGCCTTATATCAAAGGAGTGCATGCAATACAATTTTGGAAAAAAGATAAAAAGGAATTTTAAAATTGTAAAATTTTAAATCAAGCATTTCTTAAATCAAGTTTCATCATTCTCTTATCAACTCTTGATAATAAATCTAATTTAAGATTTTATAATTTTAAAGTTCTTTTCCTTTATTTTTCCCTAACATTTTTGGATACTAGAGCTTTAGAAAATTTTTAAAAGAGAAAAAACAACTTAGCCTGTATTTGATATCATTTATTTTTAGATAATAAGTCCTTATCACGTAAGCCAAAATAAAACTCATCTCACATACTTACCTCGTATACCGTAAATCACAATTTATAAACACTTATTACTTAAAAATAAACAATTCCAAAGACTTAAATGAATCCGTGAGTACGAGTGTTTTATTGTTTTACGCACTCTCAAAGTGTGAAGGCCACAAAAGATTATAAAGTGGCACAACCCATTGACTTCGTCTCCAATACTCAAAAGACTTACTTGACCTTTCCTATTTGTAAACGTAACCCGCCTCTCTTTTCTTCCTCCTCCTTTCATCTGCTTCTTCAACAACCCTCTTCCCCTTTTCTCTCTCCTCACAATCCAATTACTAATAAAACTCAGCAATCCACCTTCAAAAAAAAAAAAAAAAAAGTTCAAAGATCCCATCCATGGCTGGCCTTCAGAGATCTGCAGTCTCTTTCAGAAGACAAGGCTCATCTGGTCTTGTCTGGGACGACAGGTTCTTATCAGAAGAGTTGAACAAAGCCAACCAGAGGGATGAACACGAACAACAACAAGAAGACGACCGTGAAAAGTCTGAGATTAAAGAACTTAATGCAGGAACCAGCCTCCCGCCAATCAATACCATTGACCGGAGTCGTTCCGGCGGCGGAGGCGGCGGACGTGGCTACCGGACCGGGAAAGTGTCTCCGGCGGTTGAGCCGCCGTCACCGAAGCTCTCTGCTTGTGGATTTTGCGGCACTTTTGGAAAAACAGGGGATAAGGGTCACAGGACAAGGCCTGGTAAGCACAGATCGAGATAGTTCGTGTTCTGTGGTTTCGGGTGACCGGAGACACAATATTCCGGCGGATATGAGTGGTACGTCTCTTCAATCCGTTGTGATTTAGAGTATGTAAAAGGGTTGGGTTTATGTGAAAAGAAGAAAACAGAGTGCCCTGTTCTGGTTTGGGTTTTTAGTGGTAAGCTTTTGGAGAAAAATGTATAAATTTTTTTTAGATACTTGTTTTAATTAATTAATCATGTGGTATTTGAATTTTAGTGATTAAAATTTGTTTGTCGGTTAGGAAATTGCAGGATAACTCTACCTCCGGATGGTATAATATTGAGGGGGAGAGGATTGTAATTATGAGTGAAGTTGTGGGGTTAATAAGGAAAAATGATGTTTTTGTGGAGAACAAATCTGAAAGAGGATCTATTTCACATGATTGTGGAATGGTGTGAATGCAAGTTGTGCATGATTGAGTTTTGCTTTTTTGAAAAGACCATTAAGGGGAACAAGAGATCATTTATGGGATTGGAATTATTTATTAATATGTTGTAGGTATTATTGTAAATTAGTATTTGTTTTATATAAGGTATAGGAGATTATAATTATAAAAAAATTATTATGATCTTTGAAATTGTGTGGGGATGCAATCTGACAGCTGTCTAAGGAAATTTAGGAATTAGGAAGATCACTTTGTCAGAAGGAGTAGGTGGCTGTTGGGATTGGCAATGAAAAGGAAGGGATATATGTGGTGAAGTTTTATGCCCTGTTGTTGTTTCCATGTCTGTCATTTCTGTTTTGTTTGTTTTTTTCTTCACTCTTTTCTTCAATTTTTACTGCCCCTTCATCCTGAATATAAAATTTAGTTACTTTTGTTTAGAAAAATTAAAGAAATTAATTAAGTGAAATTAAAGTATTTATATTTATCATTTTTCTCTAAATTAATTTACTTAACTTATAAATTGATATATAATATAATGATATATAACATGTGTTATACCTAAGTAGCTTATTTAATTTCATCAATCTCTTAAAAAATAAAAATCAACTGGCTCTTATATTAAGAATCTGAGGGAGTATTTTGTTTGGTTGAATTTGAATATGACAACTAAGGAGCAATTATGCATTGTGCTCTCCTCGGTCTTATAGTGTCCTCCAGTCCTTAATGTAGAATTTTATTAGGGAGTTGATTTTGATCATAAATATAAAATTTATTTTTTATTTTTTTTTAATTTACCTATATTGATTTCAATAATATTCAAACAAGAGAAAGAGAGAGATTGTGGAAATTAATGAAGATGTTTAGGGTTTTTTAGAAAAAAACATATTAATATTATATTAATTTATTTAACTAATTTCTTTAATATAACTAAATTATATAAATAGGTTTTATCAAGGACAGGAGGAGTACTAGATTTCTCCTGTAAATCTTTTAAAATATAAAATTATGAGTTGAAACCCAATTTATAAATATAATGAGCGAGAGATGACCAAAAAAAAAAAAAACTTACAAACAGCACTCATTCTTTATTTTTAGTTCAGTGTGCGGTGTGCCCAAAATCAATTTGAAGTATCTAGTTACCTTATATCTTTTTGGGGTCAAGTTACTTTTTTTTTTTTTTAATAAAGGACCATAGTTACTTTGTTGTTGATTTGAATTTTTTTAAATTGGAATTCGTCTCAACCAATGTATTCGAGATTAATAGACGAATATATTTTTCACAACAGTTAAGTTATAGATTAAAATAGTGGGATAAATTATAATTTTTCTCATTTATAAATTTACAACTCAATTGGTGCGTACAGGATTTTATATGTAATTGTAATTGTGTTTTTTTATAACTGAGCTATAAATTAAAATAGTGTATCCCCATAATGGGAAAGGGTTTTTCTCCAATATTTATCAGTTCTCCTTTATAAATTTACAATTAATGTACAATCCCTTATAAATTACAAACACACTAGTTGAATAGTCGTGAATCTCGGAAGGACGTGTGGATCTAAAAAGTTGGCTGTAAAATGTGTGTGAAGATTTGTAAATAATAATATTTAAATTATCAAATATTAAGGTATTAAATTTTACAAATAATATTATTAAAATAAAATTTATATTTTTAAATTACGGAACGGTGATTCAATAATCAAATCACCCAGTAGCTTATAAAAGTGGTTGGTTAGAATAAGTTGTGTTGCAAACCTTATGAATTATGGAATTAGAACATGATTTGAGATGTTGAATAAATTTTGTACTGTGAAACATCTCAAAAAGTTTTTTAATGTTCCCAGTCTGATAGAGATTAGTTTCAATTTCAAAATGATTTGGTAATAATTTGAGTATACACAAAAGGGAAAGAACATCTTGAATAGTTTTTATATGATTATGACACCATGACATGTTGAGTTAAACTTGATGAAGATGGTATGGTGCTTGGGCTTATGGATAAATTTGTAATATGTAGATGAATTAAACGTTGGTTTACACCTTTTCTTCTTTATTTAATCAAGGGCTTTTCTCCTTGAGGTTCAAAGGATAAAATGATTTTCGTTTCTCCTAATAAGTGCGATTATTAGGATTTAAACTTGTATTTTCTTTCTTAAAGAAGGCTGGACTGCTTATTGCATCAATTAACAACTTATTGATAAGTTTATTCATTTTCTATTATGGTAACAATTTATTTTGAGTTTTTTGGGGCTTTATGGTTCAAATAAAATCAAGTACTTCTCATAATTAGGTTATGAGTTCAAATCCTCTGTATTTGTTTATAAAGTTTAATTCTTTATTACTTTGGTAATGTGACTAAATTATGCTAAAATTATATTAGCAGGGTGTTACAATCCTCATTATATATAAGAAAACTCTAATTTCAAGTAACAAAACCTAATACAAATATGGTATAGCCAACATTTTGTCACATCATAAAAATATTCTAAAATCAACAAAGATCCTCAATCCAATTTTCCTTAAAATATTAGAGGAAGCTAATTAAATTACTTTAAAGTATTTATTTTTTTTTCAAACTAAATTGTCTGATTTATAAACTGATATATAATCTAATAATATACCACTTTGGTCCTATTTATAAGTCCAGTTTCAGTGTATTAAATAAGATTGTGACTATCTTGCCCCTATTTATTGTACCAATGTAGAAATAATTTAAATATAGATAAAGAAGAAAGAGTTGAAAAATACCTATTCATAAATGAGATCATAGTTTATCCCATAATCATTGAGTTAACTATCTTTCTTTGGTATATAAGATTTAGTTAGAAGGGATTTATAAATAGGACCAGAGTGGCATAATATATAACATAATTAAGTAACTTATTTAGCTTCTTTAATTTTTATTAAAAAAGTTAGCTAAATCTTATATTTAAGATTTAATGGAATAAGAACCATTGGCCCAAAAAACACTATAAAGATGAGATTTTGACCAAAGTCAATTCATACATCAATTAGAGCCCAAAATATATAAGCCCAAATCAAGAGGCATACTCCAATTATTTTTGCCAGTAAGAGGTAATCCCCAATTAATTTTAAAAGAAAATACTATTATGATTTTATTTATAAGTCATTTCTAACATTTTTTACCACAATATAAAAAAATTAAAACTTATTAGCTCTGCCTTAAAATTAAAAGATTTCCAACTTTACCCTATTTAACCCTATGCCCTATAAGAATAAAGTCTATTCAATAATAAGTGAATAGTAAAATTGGACATTCATATAAGAAAATTAATAATGTGACTTATAAATATGATAAAAAATTTCTTCTCTATTTGCTTTTTAAGTAAGAACAAGAGGAGTAACACATTGTCAAATCTAAAGAGAGCTCAATTACAAACGAGAGCTCAGTTACCAATTCACCCCATCACACTTCAAAAGTCTCAAAAGAGTCCCTCTAAATATAGACAACACCTTTGAAAAAGTTTCATTATATTAGCTCCAACAATTCTCAAATTTAATCCAATCAGCCATGTAAAAAAGATTAAGGCCATTAAAAAATATTCAATAGTGTTGCCGCCATGTTATATTTGATGAACCCTTTTATTCAATTGTCACATCCAAACATACGATTGAGCTTGAGCTTTAAGCCAAAAGGTAAAAAATCATTGATCATTGATGAATATTTTTTATCTTATATATATATATATATATATAGTTGATTGCCTTTTTTTGCCAGAATAGGTGATAACCTTAGGTTATATAGAATCAATCAAATACAATTAAATAAGTTTTTCGACAAGGCCCTATATTAATTTATTTATTTTCTTGGGCCTGATATTCCTGTATTTTCTCAACGCGGGAGAATAGGTCATGATCTATACTGTCTTTCAAAGATGCATATTGGTTTTTCCTTTGTTTTGTGTACTGACATCCTCATTTCAGTGTGGTCGAACATTTATTTAAAATATCTTGATAAAAAAAATAACATTTATTTAATATCAAGAACACATAAACATATAATTAATAATTAAATTATAAGTGGTGGTTATATAATTGCATGATTTCTTATATATAATAAACAATTGTGGTGAGAATGAGTGTCACAACCCGAAATCCCACCACCCTGCGGCATATGGCCTTTGGCGTGGTCCTCCCACGTGCTCCCAAAGACACGTGGGTCACAACGTGTGACTCACAAGGAATATCACCTCTTCCTTGAGGATTTCTTTTGCCTCCCCACGACTCAAACACCCAACCTGGGGATAAGTTCAAGTGCTAGCTCAATGATACCATGTCTCGCCAAGCACTTGAACTTATCCCCAGGTTGGGCGTTTGAGTCATGGGGAGGGGAAAGAAATCCTCCAGGGGGAGGTGATATTCCTTGTGAGTTGTAACACCCTAAATTTTATTCACCAAGAATATATTGTAATTATTATATATATTCAATGAAATGGTGAATATTTAAGGCTAACGAAATTAAATATTGAAAGTGGAATCATGGTTTCAGTGAAATCGTTTGTGAGGCAGTGAGTTTGTCATGTGGTTTTGGAATACCAAATGATGATCAAAAGTTATGAAATTTTACAGGGCGAACGTAGACATCCTAAGCTTTAATTTGATAGGTCATATGATTCAATTGAAGCTATGTAAAAAAAGATATGAATTTTTGAAGTTAATCCAGAAAATCTGGAAAGTTTCTGGAGCAGCGGTCAAAGATTGAAAATATGGGAATAATATGATCCTATCCAGTAAAATTCTATATTTTTCCTTTAAACTAGACTCAATGAAGGTTCCATAGGCTTTGGAATCGCTTCGAAAAGATGTCTACAAAATTCGTTATGATTTTTCAAAGTTAAGGCAGAAAATCTGCCAGAATTGGCATTATTCCAAAAATTTAAGAAATAAAGTAATCCTCCTTTTTCTCTTAATTATTTTAGAAATTAAGGGAAGAAGGAGGAGAAGACAAGTGTCAAAATCCAATGAGACCAAGTGTCAACACCACATGAAAGATGATGGAAATAATTGTTGTGTCATAAGTCCTTACTTATGTCATAAGGTTAGGTAGCCAACTCTTGTACCAATTGACTTGAGTAAATGGAATGAACACTTGATTTAGTTGGAGCATAAGAGGAAGCACGTTTTTGGCCAACCAAGGAAGAAGGAGAATTGGTTCCAATCTAATGGAAATCAAATGAAGCAAGCAAGTCAAAGTATGGCATAAAGTGAAGAGGTATGGTGCAAGCATTGAGGAAAGTATGGTGGTTGGCATGTGTCACTATAACAACCTTAGATGAGATCAATGATTTGGAATCAAGGGAGCATTTTTATGAAGGCTTTCTCTTCCCTTCCCTTCATGCATTTTCGTTCAACATAGAGAGGGAGAGAGTTTGGAGAAACTTTGAAGAGTTAAAGGGAAGAGGAAGAAGAAATCTTAAGGTAAGAGTTGATTCTTAAGCTTTCCTTGTAACATTTCCCCTATATCCTTCTCTAAACCATGTTTCTTCATGAATCTATGATCTTGAAGACTCATTCTTAGCTCAAGGAGAAGAGAGAGAGGACATCCTAGAGAGAGAAACATCAATGATCAAGAGGTAATCTCCAAAACCTCAACTTCTTAGTGTATGGAAGTTGTTATTGGTGATTGTTGTTTGGTTATGTGATTTTTGGATCAAGTTGTAAAATTAGAAAAGTCATGACCCTAAGGGGTTATGTTGCCCAAAATCCTTTAAATCATGACTATGAAGTGTTTAAATGAGTTAACTAAGGATTAGAAGTGGAAAAGTACAAGTTTTGGAAGCAAAAACACAAAACCTCATTTTCCCCATTTTTCCCTAATATTTCGGCCAGGACTAGAACTGGTAGTAGGAGTTTGATTTTCATGAAATAAATGGTTCCATTGGACTCAGTGGGCAAAAATAGATGGGGTTATAGTTAGGCACTTTTTCGATGGAGGCCGAAAAAACATAATTACGAAAACGCCACTGAAATCCCTAAATAAGAGCTGTCAAGGGTATTTTCATAATTTGATATTGAATTTGGTGATTTCAAGCCCAGAAATGGATTCCTTGGGCTAAAATAAGTCAAAATAGCTTTAGTCAAAATTTTAAGAAAACGTGCCATCGGGCCACGTATGCCGGGGCCGGGCCGGGTTCCTGGGGGCATTTCTGTAAATTTTTATTATAGATTAATATAACCACAAGGAATACTATGGAAGAGTCTAAAATGATACCTTAATAGGTTATGACATATTTCTGGTACATTTAATATTTTAGGACCGATTCGAAAGTTGGAACAACACGCTTTACGAGACACACCGTTAAACAGAGGATTATAAAGCGTTAAGGTAGGGACATTATCCTTCATACACTATGCCATAAGTTATATGATTGTGTGGATGCCATTGTTTTGTAAATGCACTTTATTAATCAACATGTTTTGTCTAGAGAGAGGCAATTAGTACCAGAGGTGCACTTACACTGAGAGTTGGTAGAAGTCCAACCAGTGTAGATTGTGGGGCTGGGCCCTACTCATGTATACATGAGGATGATGATGTGTTTATATTGTTCATTAATTTGTGCATACTTTGGCGCATGTTATATTTACTTTTCACATTTTCTATGAACGATATTATGTCTCTACGGGGATTCTCCAGAATCTCACCCTATTTTTAATAAACACCTCAGCAGGTACCAGTGAGTCTAAGGGCTTGTTTGGTCTGAGGGGAGGGAAGGGAAAGTGGGCGGAGGGAAAAAATTTTTAAGTTGAATTTAAAAAAATTAGAGAAATGGGGTTAAAAATTTTTAATTAATTTTTCTTACTCTTTTATCTTATATATTCTCTTTATTAAAATTTTATTACCCCACTTCTTCAATCTTTTAAAATTCAACTCATAAAAATTTTCCCCCCTCCCTTCCCCTCCAAATCCCTCACACCAAACAGACCCTAAGGGAAAATATGTAGACGCCAGAAAGTGAGCGGCACAGGTCTCGAGGTGGGGATAAGATCGTGGTCATAATTAGTCTATTTTGTGATATTTTGGTGAAATTTGTAAATATTAAAACTTCTGCTGTATTTCCTATTTTCGTCTACGATTGATATCAGAATTGTAAACAAATATTTTTATCAATATAATTGTACTTTTCTGTATGCCCATTGAATTCTGTGTTTATTACTCTTCGATTATCGAAATGAAAACGAGTGTTAACATGAGTTGCACGTTGCGGCCCACGTGTCTCTAGGAGCACGTGGGAGGACCACCCTAAAGGCCGTATGCCGCGGTGTGGTGGGATTACGAGGTGTGACAATGAGCACATCAATTCAAGTCATTATTATTATTATTATTATTATTATTATTATTTTGCCGGCACCATTCAAGTCATTATTATGTTTATTATGTTATTATTTTTTGCCAGTATGTTTATTACGTAATTATTGTCAGATCCTATGTTTTAATGATAACAAAGTTTAGAAAGATATTACAAAAGATTTTAAAGATAAACAAAATGTTCTGAACAAGCAAAAGATAATTTTCTAAGACAATCAGTTATATCACTCGAGTGATATGGTTTTGTTACTTGAAGTAATCAAAGCTTAAAATCGCTTTTAGATTATGGTGAAGTTTTCTGATAAATATTCTCACAAAAAAATGACTAATTTTAAAATACATATCACCATAATTGAAAAACTGTATTCAGAACAACGGAAATATTTTATAAAGGGAAATCACTCGAGTGATATTTTAAAACTTATCACTAACTTACCACTCAAGTGATTTGTTCCAATTATGCTACTCAGGAAGCTTTTGAAAAACTTTACTCGAGTGACCACTAAAGTGATGTGTCAAAGAACATCACTAGCACAATACTGCAGTGCTCCTGAAGTGATTTCACTATGGAAATTTTTCTAAGTATAAAATCACTCAAGTAACCACTGAAGTGATCCAGATTTTGAAATCACTAGTAGAGCACTCGATCGATACATCAAGTAATCCGTTTTAAATCACTCGAGTGATACCATTTTTGGTCACTAGCATAACACTCGAGTGATCCATCCAGTGATATGTCATGTTATGAATCTTCCAAGAGAAGATCACTCGAGTGATGGATTCTAGAAAAATAGAGCATCATCTTATAATTTTCAAAATCATTGATTGATTATATAATTTAATATTTTTACTTCTCTTCATTCTAATACTTCATTGCATTAGTGCGTAAAGTATTTTCTAGGTGAACAATGAAGAAAATTATATGAAAAGAGGAAAAAGCAACTTCATGTCAGAATCATTAAATGCAATTAAGAATTTCAATCGAAACATTCTCTATGCTCCTACGACTACTTTCCTATACACAAAGAATGTGCAGAGGAAGCAACGTGTAATACCCCAGATTTTATTCACCAAGAGTATATTGTGATTATGGTATATTGGATTTTCATAAAATAGATGGTTTTATTGAATTCAGTGGGTAAAAATAGGTGGGGTTACAGTTGGTCACTTTTTCGGAAAAGGCCGAAAAAGTATAATTACGAAAACGCCCTTAAAATCCCTAAACCGGGGTTGTCAAGGGTATTTTCGTAATTGGACATTGAATTTAGTGATTTTGAGCCCGGAAATAGATTCTTTAGGTGAAAATACGTTAGAATAGCCCTAATCAAAATTTTGAGAAATGTGCCATTGGGCTAGGTACGGCGGGCTGGGTTTGGGTCTCCAGTGCATTTTTGTAAATTTTCACCATAAACTAATATAACCACAAGAAACACTATGGAAGAGTCTAAAATGATACTTGAATATATTATGACCTATTTCTTGTACATTTAATGCTTTAGGATCGAGTCGAAAGCCGGAACGACACTTTTTACGAGGCATACTAAAAAAGGAATTAATAAGACTTTGAGGTAGGGACTACCATCCTTCATACACTATATGAATAATTGTATGTATTTGTTACTATATTTTGTGATATGATTGCGTTCTAGAGGCACAATACCTAGTTGTGGTTCGGTGCCCAACAACAGTATATCGAAAATCCTAGCTTTGGTCGATGACTCAGTTGAGGTACACTATCAAAAATCTTAGTTGCAGTCGATGACTTGGTTGAGGTAATTATATGTGAATCAAATTGAACTTTCATTTTTGCCTAATATGGTGCATTGCATATTTAATTTTCACATTTTATATGTCAATCATATGTCTCTACGGGGATTCTTCAAAATCTTACCCTATTTTTAAAATAAACATATCAACGGGTGCTAGAGCCGGTAATACAGGCCCAACCCTCGGGCCTTTTCCCATCAAGCAAAAGTGCAGGCCACACAAGCTCGCACCGCAATGGCAGCGGGCTGATGAGAGCCAGCCCGCGGGTTGTCCCACGAAAAAAAAATCATATAATAATTATACAAAATTTATAAATTGTCTACTCTTATCTTGGTACCTCTCAATCCGCAGAGAAAAAATCTTAACCTTTTCCCTTCTTTTTCAAAAAAAAATTATTATATTTTGATTGTTTGAAGATGAGTTTATATTTTGTTTATAAACTTTGGCAAATTTGATAACTTTATCTCTTAAATTGTGGATTATGTTTTTAAATTTTTATAAGAGGAATGATTGATGCTAGGAAGGTAAATTTAATAACTCATAAATAAGTGTTTCGTATTTTCGACCCTCTTTTAAAAAAAGAAATTTTTTTCCAAAAAAAAATATGCTGGCCCGCAACTTGCATACTGCGGACCACTGAAATGCAAGCCGCATGGGCCCGCACCGAGCTGGCCTAGGGTTGGTGCGAGCCAGCCCGCAACCTAGGGGTTGGCCCATATTCCCAGTTCTAGGTGCCAGCGGGACGAAAGGCAAAAGTGTAGACACCGAGAAGTGATTGGCACGTGTCTCGAGACAAGGTTGAAGTCGGTGGTTATAATTAATTTATGCTTAAGATATTTTGGGGAATCCTGTAAATATTAGAATTTCTGTTGTATTTCTGTATTTTCTGTATTTCATTGATGAATGATGTTGGGATTATAAACGAATACTTTTATCAGTATAATTGTACCTTTCTGTATACCCATGGAATTCCGTCTTTATTACTCTTCGATTATCCAAATGGAAACGGGTGTTGACATAACGGCACTCTAATGGACAAATGGAATGCTCACAACGTTCATTTATTACATTTAAACTGTAATATAGAAGAATTCAAAGCAGAGCACGAATAGAACTGCGAAACCTTCAATTTTGCTTTTAATACTCTGTCTTCATTTATTGTTATTTTCTTTGCACCCTGTACTTCAATGATCATATATTCACTCTTTCAGAGAGCTATATCAAAACTCAATACAAGAAAGCTTAAGGATGTGGAACCTTGAGTCAGGTATTATTTACATTGTGTAAGGGGAGTGAGTGTCTGGTGAAGGAACTTACAGTGTACTGAGATACGAAGAACCCACTGAAGAGTTATAGTGAACATTTCAGAGGCACTCTGAAGACTAGACTTAGGTTAAAGAGGTTGTAACCGAATTAGTATAATCTCCAGTGTACACTTCGGTAATATCTTTCTAACCCCCAACTCTAGTTTAAATTCTGTTAAGTATTAATTTCGATTAAAAAGGTGAAACGTTTGCACTAGCAATTATCACATAGCTGTTGTAGGATTTATTATCTAGGTCGTTACAACTAAAATATTATTAATTAAATTTATAGAATATGAAAATCCAAAAACTATGAGCCGCCACCGCCATCCTAGCCATCAACCCATCATACAAGTTGGACCACTTCGCGCAAATGCTACGTTTTCAGTTATCCAAAATTCGATTTTCTTTTTTTTTTGTTACAGATAATTCAACCTGTTCTCTTATTTTTTGAAAAATTATCCCTAATTGAGCAAGATAATAATTCAATGTAACCCCCCATAGCCATATAAAAAATTCAATCCTATCTTTCACTCTTTTTTTTTTGGTGAGACATCTATAATTTTTTATCGCTATATATGTATATATAGATCTAGGTTATCAAATGCCACTTGGACCATAATTATATCAATTTTTTTATATCAATTACATTAAGTTTTCTAATTATACATTACCACATGTCTTACCTTTTTTTTAATATGGATTTATAGTTAAATGATAATAATTCAAAAAGTAGAACTCGTTGTCACATGTGATTAGAGAACTTGATGAAATGGATATAAGGAACTTAACTATTTTCCATGCCACTTAAGTTTCTCTCCATGATAAATAAGTAAAGAAACATATAATTAGATTAATACATTCATATATGTATTTCATATAAATTTTCAAACATTAAAAATTAAAAAAAACATAGAACTATATAGGGGTTTGAGTGAGTTTTTTTACTTCACTATTCATGAGAGACCCTTCCCTCTCCTCCTGTGAGAGACAGCCCCTTGAATTGAGGCATCAATCCCTAGGAAAAATCTTTTCCTCCCGTGCCTCTACTTTATAATCATCAACTTTCTTTTACTGATAACATCTGTGGTTTTATGAGTTTCGTGTGCATGAGTGATTTCTCATCTCTATAGTGTGTGCGTGTTGTGCTTGCTTGTGCAGATTGGTGTCAATAGATCCTGGTCAATGCTGTCGTGGGAACAAACGTGGCAAAGAGGTTATGCTTGAAATAAAAGCGATAGAAACAGATCGAAAAGGTTGGGCTCTTGGTTGGAAACTTGAAACTGATAAGTCTCTCGACAGGGGTATTGTTGTGTCAATGATCAGGAAGGGATGGGGTATTGACAAAGACCTAAAGATTCTTGACATGCCTGAAAAGAATGCCTTCCTTTTTCGATTTGTAAAAGTTGATGATTTTAACAGAGTTCTAAGAGGTCGCCCATGGTCGATCCAAGGGTCCCTGCTGAATATCCAGTATTGGGATGAGCTGATGATCTACAATGAAGTTGACTTCAGTTGGTGCCCTTATTGGGTTCAATTCCATGGGCTACCACACATTGCATTTGACCATGAAAACGTTGTCAACCTGGGTAGTGCTGTGGGAAAAGTGGTCATGTTCGAAGCTCCGAAACTGAATGGCAGACTCACAAGAACTTTCATCAGAACTAGAGTTCTCATCAATATCACTCAGCCACTCACTACAGGTTTTTGGGTCCCTCGACCAAATAGAGATCCGATGTGGGTCAGAGTGAGATATGAACGTCTTCAAAACTATTGTTATGATTATGGAAGGATCGACCATGACGAGAAAAACTGTTGCTTTCAAAGTGACAAATTGTGTGAGGATGATGAGGAAGAAGAATATAGCAGCTGGCTGGGAACCCCACATGTTAAAATTATTAAAGAAGCCATTGAAATATGCAAAAACAATTAGGACGAAGTTAACTTACTGAGGGAGAGCACTTCGTCGGCGAATGGGAACCGCCGTAATGGTAGAGATGGTGGTGGTAGCTCTGGAAAAGGTAAAATCAAGGTTCAAGGCGAGAAATCAGGTTTCAACATATCTCATAGGATTACTATGGGCAATGGTCAAAAGAGTGGTAAAGGCGTGATTAATGAACGAAAATCTGGGGGAATCATTATTAATGAGCTCTCAAATCATGGGGATCCAAATTCTGATATCCAAAAACAACAACAACCATCTACCCATGTTAATGAGTTTGAATTGGGCCTAAAAGAGCCCAACACGAAGGTCTAACCTAAGGTAATGGAACTTGAAACTCCCAAAGGAGTTTCTAATAATAATGACAGCCCAAAATATAGGGTGGATTTTCCTGTGGAAGATGAGGAGGCCCAATCTGCAATAGTTCCTTTTAGTGGACTTTCTCCTTTATCAGCTATCACAGATGGACTCGATAGAATAAAAATAAAGAGAAACCTGGAAGATGGACAAAGGCTCATTTTGATTAAAAAACGACGGCTCTTTGAGGCACCAGGGACTAATGTTATTCCACCAAATGCTGATCTAGAGGCTCTACTTGGGGTGCAGCGGGCAAATTGTCGTCAATTGAAAAGGGTTATTCGAAATAGAAAAGCCAAGCATGGAAAGGTCAAAGCACGAGTAATTGAATTGAAGGTTGGTGAGGAAAATATTGAGATTGATTTCCCATAGGATTGGTTTATTTTTAAAGGAAATACCTCTATATCAGATGTTGCTGAAACCGAGAACGCCGATGGCTGTGACCAAGTAGCCATCGGTTCACCATGAGTCTTCTAGCTTGGAACTGCCAGGGGTTAGGGGCACCTCTAGCATTCAAGAACCTCAAGGAGGTATGCAGGGAAAATAAGCCTCAAATTGTCTTCATTATGGAGACAAAAAAGAAAAATCGGTATATCAGTAAAATTCGTCAAAGGTGTGGCTTTGATGAGGAGTAGATTGTTGAACCGAATGGTAGAAGCGGCAGATTGGCTCTCTTCTAGGAAGATACGATAACAATTAATATTTTAGCATCGTCCAGCAATGTCATTCACACTTTAATTACATCCTATACTCATGAAGTCCCACATTATATTTCCTTTGTCTATGGTCCTCCAAAAGAGAAAGACAGGCAAGTGGTTTGGGAAAGCATTATCTAGTTTGCACTGTGCAGAGATCAGAGCTGGCTTTGTCTGGGAGATTTCAATGATATTGCCTCCCAACAAGAGAAGCAAGGGGGTAATCCAAGAGCAATCAGAAAAATTATTAACTTCCAGAAATTTATCTCAGATTGTGGGCTCATTGACTTGGGTTTTAATGGCACGTGGTTCACGTGGTGCAACCGGGGAATATGAGATGCTACTATCAGAGAATGAATCAACCGAGCTATGGGCAATGATATATTCTGTGATAACTTTCCTAATGTTTAAGTTTTTAATATTGACCCTTTAGGCTCTAATCACCATCTTCTGCTTGTTAATCTCTATCATAATTCCATTAATAAAATGAGACCATTTAAGTTTGAGGATTATTGGACTTCTCATAGTGAATTCATGCAGGTGGTCCATAAGAGTTGGTTAGCCATTCCTCTTGATTCCACTAATCCCATTAATGTTTTTATCTATAAGTTAAATGCATGTAGGAAGTACCTAATTAAATGGAGCAAGGATGTCTTTCCAAATAATAAAAAAATGATTGCAGACCTGGAAGCTCAATAAGCAATTACCGACAAGGACTGCAAACTGAGGAGGGTGTATGCTTTGAGGATTAACTTTTGTGCTGAATTGAAGAACTAATGGATCAAGAAGAGAATTATTGGTGGCAGCACTCCAGGATGTCTTGGCTAAGGGCTGGGGACAAAAACTCTAAATTCTTTCATCTTTCCACTTTAATAAGAAGAAGGCGAAATTCTATTGTTAGCATCAAAGATGATAATGGCATTTGGACAAGAGAGAGAGGTAGTATCAATAATATTTTTACTGATTATTTCACAAATTTCTTTTTCCCTTCAGGTCCTTGACAATTGGATGGAGCATTAGAATTCATAGATAGAAAAATTGATGATTTAACCAATGAATGGTTACTCCGCCAAGTGACAAAAGAAGAGGTTGGACTTGCTACTTTTGAATTGGAAGGTTCTAAGGCCCCTGGTCCAGATGGATTTTCAAGTAAATTCTACCAAACTTCTTGGGATGAGGTGGGGGATTCTATCTTCAATATGGTAAGAGATTTCTCTGACAAAGGATTTGCGCTTTATAATATTAATGGCACAAATATCACCCTTATTCCTAAGGTAGATAAACCAAAAATTGTGTCTCATTTTAGACCGATTGGCCTTTGTAATTTCTCATATAAAATAATCTCCAAAATCCTTGCTAACAGAATGAAAGGTTGTCTTGACAAGTGTGTATCTTATAACCAGGGTGCTTTTATTCCGGGTAGATTAATTCAAGACAATATTATTATTACCCATGAAGTATATCATTACCTCAGGAGAAAGAAAACAAGTAATAAGTTTGAATTTGCCTTAGAAATGGATATGAGCAAGGCCTACGATAGAGTTGAGTGGGATTTTCTGAGACTCATTTTATTAAAGTTGGGTTTTGATGCCCGTTGGGTTAACCTTGTTATGAATTGTGTTGAATCGGTCTATTTAAATTTGTGCATTGCAGATGAAAAGATTGCTTCTATTATCCCTGGAAGGGGCCTTCGTCAAGGAGATCCCTTATCCCCGTATTTATTCATACTTGCTTCAGAAGCTCTTTCCTGTACGATTAATAAAAATCAATTAAATGGTCATATTAAAGGGATTAAACTTAGCACTCACTGCCCGGTCCTATCTCATAGCTTCTTTGCTAATGATGCCCTATTTTTTATAAATGCAGATCCCCAAAACTGAAAAAATTTAGTTGATATTATCAAAATCTACTGTATAGCTTCAGGACAATTGGCAAATCTAGACAAATCCAGCATTTTCTTCTCAGAAAATACACCAGCAACTGTTAAACAAGGAATTTGCTCAATATTTGGCATTGGAGAAACTATGGATCCTGAAAAGTATCTTGGAATCCCTAGTGTCTGGGGGAAAACTAAACACCAAGCACTTGCATATGTGAGAGAGAAAATCTCCAAAAAAAGTTCATGGATAGAGTAGCAGGCACCTTTCATTTGTAGGAAGGGAAATTATGATAAAAGCAGTCATTAATGCTATCCCAATATTCCCAATGACATGCTTCAAATTTCCTGTTAAAACATGCAAGGAACTTAATAGCTTAGTTGCTAATTTCTGGTGGGAAGGAAATTCTAGAGGAAAAAAGACTCATTGGATTGCCTGGAATAAGCTTACCAGACCAAAATCAGATGGAGGCATGGGGTTCTGTGATTTCATTAAATTCAATACTGCCCTCCTAGAAAAAATAGCTTGGCATCTATTACAAAACCCAAATGATCTCTGGGCTAGAGTTCTTAAGGGTATGTATTTCCCAACTGACAATTTTCTTGATGCAGTCAAGGGTCATAGAGCGTCATGGTGCTGGTCTAGCATTATTGAAGGTAGAGACTTTATTAAAGAAGATCTGTGATGGCATATTGGTAATGGAGAATCAGCTCATATCTGGAAGGATAAATGGATCCCAACAATACCTGCAAAAAGAATTATCACTGATGATGAACAACTGTTAAGTTTCGAAAGAAGAGTAGAAGAACTCATAGTGAATAACCAAAGAGAGTAGGAACTGAGCACAATTAGGAGTACAGTTGATGAAACAACCTTGGAGGCCATCAATGCCATTCAACTACCACAGACACCAAGGGCAGATAAGCTAATGTGGACTCTAGCAAACAATGGAACCTATTCAGTTAAATTGGGATATCATCTAACTAATACCAATGAAGATCAAAATGATGCCCGAGCTGGAACTACACTCCAGACTACTAATGACTTGTGGAAGAAAACTTGGAAAGTCAAAACTATCCCAAGAGTTGTCAATTTCCTATGGCGAACCCTCTCACAGGCCATTGCTACAAATGAAGTGCTCTATAGAAGGAAGAGAAGCTCAACAGACTACTACCCGATTTATCAAAATGCTCCTGAGACCATTGAGCATATGTTCTTTCAGTGCCCATAGGCCCGGTGTGTCTAGTTTGGTAGTAACTTGTCCTTTAAAAGTGATGGTTCCTTGATTCATAACTTTATGGCCTGGTGGAGCGACATAATGAAGCCTAGAAGCCCTCTCACTGAGTATGACACGACGCTTATCAGCTGGACACTTTGGTTCATTTGGAAGGAAAGAAATGAAAAAATCTTCAATGGAGTTTATCCAAATCCAATATTTGTTATAGCAAGAGCCAAACAATATGTGTCAGGACATTGGGAGATGTTGGAAATTGTGCCCTAAGGGCCAATCATTGTACTTTGAACATTATTATTTTAATGAAATTTCTCCATTCTGTTATTATATTATTTGCATGTTAATTGTGATAATTGTATCCTTGGATAATTCATAAAGATTGTCCTAAAATGTCCCTGGTCGGTCATCTATGCGGGAGTAGAGATGAAACAAGATCAGTATACTTTGATAAGATATGGAGATACGAATCAAAGTCTTAGGCACTTGTAAAAGTACAAGATGCTGGACCGACCCACTATGAGAAAGCTACATGGATCAAGTCATAAGCTTTTCTCATGTATAACCACGTCACAATGCCCTTAGACTTGAGGTCATCATGAATTCCTACATGAGAGTTGCTAAGCTTTGAACTAGTCAAAAGTCACTTTTGACTGGGTGATGATAAAGGCTACGATCGGGCTTGGTGGTTTTTCATGCAGAGGAATATGAATGATCAAGATGTAATTTGTCCCTCACATTAGTAGAGAGATATTACTGGGCCCCTCGATGAGTGAGTTTGAGAAATGTATGGCCATACTATGATGAAAGGAGTTTCTGTCTCTGTTATCAGACTACTCAGGAATCGAGAAAATAATGGTCAAAAACAAGAGGATGACATTATCCATGCCTTATCCTTGATCGATATATCGTGTGACAAAAGGGACGTGACATGGTTGTATGACAGGTTGCATCGTGATAACGATCCTCATATGAATTGGGTAGTCGTAATGTCTTGCTAGAGGCCGCTTGCGACTTTTGGGTTAGTATAGTTATTGGCCCACTGCCAACTTCATATAGGCCTACAAGGTCGCACACAAGAATGGCCCAACACGAGATAATGTTTAATTTAGGGTGGATGAATTTTATATTTATATATATATATATAATATAAAATTCATTAATAATATTATATAGATATATATATATATATATATTTTCGAAATATATATCTTATATATATATGTGTATATATATTATATGATATTATTATATTTAATAATATTATATAGATATATATATTTTCGAAATATATATCTTATATATATATTATATATGATATTATTATATTGTGTTGGTTTTAAATTTAATTTATTAAGATATATTAAATTTAACAACTAACATGATAGAGATAGTATCTCAAATTTAATTTATGAAGATAAATTAAATCTAATAGCTCTTTATTTGGATTAAATAAATAGGTTAAATTAAAACCGTTGGACAGATTTAATTTAAACTGAATTTATTTAATTAGATCATCAAGATAATTAATTGTTAATTAATTTCGAAATTAATGATGATTAATTTTGAAATTTGAAAATAGCCCTCATAGGTTATAAACTTGATAGAGCAGATATATTGATATGCACATGAGAATTGAGAGCCGCAAGTGAAACCCTGGGAGACATTAGAGGCGCTAGCACGCAGTCTTGGTTGGAGAGCATTCGTGTGGATATCGATAGAGGGAGCGGACCTGACGTGTTGGCTCCTAGAGATCGTGAAAACTCTGAATCATCAAAAAGGTATGAATCCTTCCAACTTGGTTTAAACGCTGTTGATAGATCCTTGATTAGGATCGGTGAATTTTTTTTTTAAATTCTTCCGCTGTGCCTACCGATCCTAACAGGAGACTTGTGCGTTTAATAGTAGTGAGGAGGAGATTATTACTACTCCTAATCCACCAGTCCATAAATGGGAACCACCTCCAAAGCAAACATTTAAGGTCAATCTGGATGGAGCCTTCCATGCTAATAGTAAAAAAACAGCCATTGGGATTATATGCAGAAACTTTTAGGGCTCATTTAAATGGGCATTTATGGATAAAGTAAAATCAATATCCGCCTTCATGACTGAGGCTCTAGCTTTGAAGAGGGCTTTGATGATTGCCCAAGATCTGGGTAACAAAAATATCATTTTTGAAACTGATTGCCAACAGCTAGCGTCGTGCATTAAAAAAGGTCTACCTAACATGGGTGAGTAGACCTCCGTGGGAATTCTTGAGGATATCCTAAGCATTTTGAAGTCTGAAGCTAGTTTCTCAATTCACTTTACTTCTCGCATGGGTAATCAAGCAGTAGATCACCTTGCTACTGAAACATGTAAGGGGATGTGCCCCATTGGGTGGGTGGAATCACCCTTACCCCCTTTGTCATTGCTACTGGTAAAAGATGCTCAAAACTTGGGATTGCAAGATGACCATGGAACTTCTCACTCAGTGCCCGAGGACCTCGCTTAATCTTGTTGCCACTTGGCTTTTCAGCTTCTCTTGCTGCGAGTCTGTTTTCTGAGTGTGTCTGCTATGTTTATTTCTCCTTTGTCGTTGGTTTTTATGCTTAAATAGCTTTACCTATATTGCACCCTATAGTTGTTGTCATTTGATGTACTTGACTTTCCTTTCAATGTAATGAATATTTTCAGAACTGTTTGAAAAAAATATAGGGGTTTGAGTAATTTTTTTCAGAAAAAAATTTTCATTATACTTGTAGGTAACAAAACGGCATAAAAATAGCATCAAATGGTAAATAACACTTATGAGCTTGTGTGTCCAAATTTTTAATAGGGAGAATTGCTAAAAAAGATCTCATTGGCAACTTATTTATTAAATGAGACTTGGGAAGACATCTGCCCACGGAGGGAAGATTTTTGCACATGTAAAGAAGAATTTTACATACAGGGAAGATCATCTGCACACTAGGAAAGATATTTTGCACACGCGAAAAATAATCTGCATATGAAAGTCTTATTTAACAAATAAGTTGCCAATAAGAGATTTTTACACAATTTTCCCTTTTTAATATGGATATAGTTGAACATTTTAGAGCACCCATAAACATATATGAATCGTTTTCTTTTTGGCGTGGGAAACGCATGCACGCAAGCCCGAGTTTTTTAATATTTTTGTGATGTGTTTAACTTTTACGACCTTGAAAAAATCATGCAAATGTGATAAAGATAATAAAGGGGTTAGATTGTGAAATAAGGTAAGGTTAAATAATTGCCCAAAAGAAAAAAGAAAAATTGCTGTAAAATCACCCATAGAAATATTGATTGCTTAAAAATACGTAAAATTTATTGACAACGACGTTAGGATTATAAACGACTATTTTTATCAGTATAGTTATACATTTTTATATACTCATAGAATTCCGTCTTTATCGAAATGGAAACGGGTGTTGACATAACGGCACTCTAATGGACAAATGGAATGCTCACAATGGTCATTTATTACATTCAAACTATAATATAGAAGCATTCAAAGCAGAGCACGAACAGAACTGTGAAACCTTCAATTTTGCTTTTAATACTTTGTCTTCATTTATTGTTATTTTCTTTGTACCCTGTACTTCAATGATCATATATTCACTCTTTCAGAGAGCTATATCAAAACTCAATACAAGAAAACTTAAGGATGTTGAATCTTGAGTCAGGTATTATTTACATTGTGTAAGGGGAGCGAGTGTCTGGTGAAGGAACTTACAATGTACTAAGATATCAAGAACACACTGAAGAGCTATAGTGAACATCTTTGAGGCACTCTGAGGACTGACCTTAGGTTAAAGAGGTTGTAACCGAATTAGTATAATCTCCAGTGTACACTTTAGTAATATCTTTCTAACTCCCAACTCTAGTTTAAATTCTGTTAAGTATTATTTTCGATTAAAATTTTATTTTCACCCAATTCACTCCCTATCATAAAAGGTTTGCGCTAGCAATTATCACATAGCTGTTGTAGGATTTATTATCTAGGTCGTTACAACTAAAATATTATTAATTAAATTTATAGAATATGAAAATCCAAAAACTATGAGCCACCACCGCCATCCTAGCCATCAACCCATCATACAAGTTGGACCACTGCGCGCAAATGCTACGTGTTCAGTGATCCAAAATTCGATTTTTTTTTTTTGTTACGGATAATTCACCCTGTTCTCTTATTTTTTGAAAAATTATCCCTAATTGAGCAAGATAATAATTCAATGTAACCCCCAATAGCCATATAAAAAATTCAATCCCGTCTTTCAATCTTTATTTTTTTTTTGATGAGACATCTATAATTTTTTATTGCTATATATGTATATACAGATCTAGGTTATCAAATGCCACACGTACCATAATTATATCAAGTTTTTTATATCAATTATATTAAATTTTTCAATCACACATTACCACACGCCTTACCTTTTTTAATATGGGTTTATAGTTAAATAATAATAATTCAAAAAGTAGAACTCATTACCACATGTGATTAGAAAACTTGATGAAATTGATATAAGAAACGTAACTTAAGTATTTTCCATGCCATTTAAGTTTCTCTCTATGATAAATAAGTAAATAAACATATAATTAGATGAATACATTCAATTATTCATATATGTATTTCATATAAATTTTCAAAAATTAAAAATTAAAAAAAAACATAGAACTATATAGGGGTTTGAGAATTTTTTTTTTCAGAAATAAATTTTCATTATACTTGTAGGTAACAAAACGGCATAAAAATAGTATCGAATGGTAAATAACACTTATGAGCTTGTGTGTCCAAATTTTTAATAGGGAGAATTGTTAAAAAAGACCTGATTGGCAACTTATTTATTAAATGAGGCTTGGGAAGATATCTGCATACAGAGGGAAAATTTTTGCAAACGTATGAAAGAATTTTGCACATGTATAAGGAAGAATTTTGCATATAAGGAAGATCATCTGCACACTAGGAAAAATATTCTACACATGTGGATGATAATCTACACACGAAGGTCCCATTTGATAAATAAATTGTCAATAAAGGATTTTTGCACAATTTTCCCTTTTTAATATGGATATAGTTGAACATTTTAGAGCACCCAAAACATATATGAATCGTTTTCTTTTTGGCGTGAGAAACGCATGCACGCAAGCCCGAGTTTTTTAATATTTTTGTGATGTGTTTAACTTTTACGACCTTGAAAAAATCATGCAAATGTGATAAAGATAATAAAGGGGTTAGATTGTGAAATAAGGTAAGGTTAAATAATTGCCAAAAAGAAACAAGAAAAATTGCTGAAAAAGCACCCATAGAAATATTGATTGCTTAAGAATACGTAAAATTTATTTAAAGACCTAAGTTTTTTATTGGATGCAACTCATATTTAGCGAATACAGCTCTTCTTCAGTTGTATGTAATATATCTTCAGTTATATGTAAATGTCTTATTTTAGAAGCAAAATGAAAAAGGTTTATATCTAGTTAAAGATATGTTATACATAAAAAGATTTTATAGCCAAATGGTTAGAATGCTCTATTATCAATGGAAGGTTGTGGGTTTGATCATCCTTGTAAATCTCATGCTCCGAAAGAGTTGTGTCATTGGGAAAATTTTAGATGCATTTGGGAAATAAATATTTTTTCTGGGTTTTTCAGTAATTGCCCCGAGCAACATGCATAACACAAGATCCTTAACTGTTCACTTCAATTTTCTTCTTGTTTTGGTTTTGTGATCTTACTTGACGTGTTATGTTGCTTCTTCCTTCGTTAAAATCGGGAAATAAATATTTTAATGGGGTTTTTTAAGCAATTGCCCCGAGCAACATACATCTTACAAAACAGAGCAAGACACATAACATACGATCCTTAATTGTTCACTTTAATTTTGTTCTTGTTTAGGTTTTGTGACCTTTCTTGACATGTTATGTTGCTTCTTCTTTAATTAAAAAAAAGGATTTTAACCCCCAATGCTTAAATCAATTGGTAGAGGTTGTAATAGATTAATCAAGAATCTCAAGTTTAAGACTTAAAGAATACACTAGTATTAGGTGATAAAAGTGTCGCTTGAAAAATACAAAAGGTCTAGCGATGCCTTAAATATGGATAGGGGTTTGCAAGTTGTTCCCGTCCCGATCCCGAACAAACCGGGACGGGAAAAGTTTGGGATCGGGAATGGGACTTCCCGATCCCAACTTTTTCTCGATCTCAAAAAAAAAAAATATATATATATATATTATGTATAATTTTTTAAAATATTTAAGAAAGCAAGACCAAATGCAAAATAAAATGTGAAAATTCCTAACACCCTCAAGGTAATATCTATTCTTTTAGTTAATTTTATTTACTATTTATTAAATAATTATAATTTTTTGTTCTTGTCTTTGTGCTTTTTGTAGCTAAATCGACAACTTTAAGTATATATTGGACTAATAATATATTTTTTTTGGACTAATTTGGTACAATATGATATTAGATAAATTATATATTTATACTAGACTAAAGAAAATAAAACAAAAAAAATTAATATAGGAATTTTAAAAAAAAATAAAAGAAATTCGGGATAGGGAAATTTCAGATCCCGATCCCGAACATTTCCCATCCCGTCGGGACAGGAAATTTTCGGGATCGGGAATGAAATTTGCCGATCCCGATCCTAAACACCTCTAAATATAGATTAATTTAAGCCCGTGGAGTTCCCTTATGACCAATGGCTAAGTAGAGCATGGTTCCCGGACCCGGACCGGAAACCGCCGAACCGGTCACTAGACCGGTCCGGTCCGGGTCCCAATTTAAAAAAAAAAAAATTTAACTTTTTCTTTTAGAATTTCATACTATAAGCCTAAAATTTTCAATTACTCACCGGTTTGGTCCCGGTTTAGCTCCGATTTGGCCTCGGTTTGACCCACTGACCCTTAACCCAATACCCCGATCGATTCAATATTCGATCCGGATTTTAATACCTTGAAGTAGAGACACCGGGAGCTACAAAAAGATATGATTTTGACTAATTATATTCGGAGACCAAAGAAGAAGAATAAATAAGAACGTTCAAAGAAGTTAAAATAAAAAAAGATGTCAAATCACTGGTAATCATCACATTCATCACTTCACACAATTCGTACCGTGATGAGTAAAACAAAAGTTCTTTTTTGCATTGCTACCTTCCTCCCACTTTCATTTATTGTTTTTATTGTCCCGATATTCAATTTTCATTTCCATCAAGCTTATATGGGGATGAAAATTTTGGCTCATACCTCAAACATTCTTTTGTTCAAGCAAAACACTCCGCGAGTTTAGTGTCGGATAATACCTTAAAAAGACATTTTATAAAATTAAGGGATAAAATAAAAAATTACCCGCAGTCAAAGGAAAACTAGTAGTTGGTATTTTTCATATCATTAATATAAGAGTTAGTTGACTTTTTTAAAGAAATTAAAAAAACTAAATAAATTACTGTAAAATACTCCATTCGATCCACAATATAAATCATTTTTAGAAGATGCCTTGATCTATAATATAAATCACTTAGAGAGTGATTAATACTTTTTTTAATCAATTTTACCCTTATAATTAATGTTTAAATATGATTCATTGTATTTCTCTCTTATACTCCAAACCTCATTTAATAAGGGTAAATTTGTAAAGTTTTTTCAATTTAGAACAAATTTAATGAGTTAATTATCATTTCTTGGTTATGATGAATTGATTAAAGTGACTTATATTATGGATTAGATGGAATATTTATATTTATTATTTTCCTCTAAATAAATATGCTTAACTTATAAATTGATATACACTTGGCACATAACATATGCTATGATACACTAATTTATTCAGCATTTTTGTATTTAAAAAAAAGGAGTTGGTATTTATTTATGGGAAAAAGACATATAAATATCATTTAAACTTGAAAAATCCCCAAAAATCTATTAACAAATGGAAATGACAGAAAGGATATGAGGTAGGGATATGAGTTTCTCAAGTTTGTGTGTTTTTTCCAAAATGTCCCTCAAGTTTTTTTTAAAGGAAAGAACTATCGCTGGCGACGA
This sequence comes from Inga laurina, assembly GCA_963855925.1. Taxonomy (NCBI): domain Eukaryota; kingdom Viridiplantae; phylum Streptophyta; class Magnoliopsida; order Fabales; family Fabaceae; genus Inga; species Inga laurina. The sequence goes on from OY979711.1 coordinate 13,085,722, forward strand.
GACTGCCAATTGGCACCACCATCTGGGAGGGTAAAATTCTTACTCCCAAAACAAATATAAATTCAAAATCAACGCCGTCGAACATATTACATAAGCCAAATAAAAAATCAACAATATAATTAATTGTAAAAATCATTTGTTCCTCGAGATCAGAGAAAAGGATAGATGAACCCCGTCTTTCCCAGGCAAGACTATGGCTTCAATCGATTCACCTTTGGCACCGTGTTTACCCATTGCTTCGTGAATTTAACAAATCTTGTAAAGAGGAAAAGATCACATACCCAAAATAATAGAGGAAGAAAAGCAGTGTAGAAGGGCACAGAAACAACACAAGATTCTTTGGTCGAATCCTTCGATTGAATCAACCCGAATAAAAGAGCATCCAAAGAAAGAGAAATTTCCTACCTTCGATCGAATCACCTTCGGCACCATGATTCTTCAGTTTGAATCAATGTGTAAAAGTTTAGGTTTCAACACCATGTTTTTTCCCGACTCCCTTCCCCCACAAATCTGATCTGATGCTTCTGTTGTGGTAGCTCCATCAATCAAAGTCCACGGCAGTGGTGAGCAAACAAGCATTGTCGGAATTAAATTTAATGCTCATTGATGAGAAGAGAGTGGTGGTAGATATGTTCAAGGCGGTGGAGTATAGGTGGTGGTGAGGGTGAGGAGAGAGTGGAGGAAGAGGTAGTGGAGCGTTGGTCGTGGGATAGCATATGAGAAAGAGGATGAGGAGAAAGAGGGTGAGATATGGAAGGGAGAAACCAAAGTCATTTTGGAAAAACACGCAAACTTTAAAAACCTAAATTTCTATCATATCATTTTTCTATTTTTTTAATGTGTTAATAAACTTTTAATGTTGATCAAATTCAAATAGTATTTATATATGTTTTTTTAAAATTTTTCATATGTTAACAGATTTTTGGTGTTTAACAAATTCAAATACTATTTATATGCGTTTTTTCCAAATTTATTAGACTGGAATGCCGTGAGCTGCTCTGAGACCTGGAAATTGGTTGTTGGAGTAAACTTAAAATACTCTGTTTCACTCCCACTGATCCCTTCCCTGTGGCCCGACATGGTCTGACAGAGAATGAAGAACCTGCGATCTCTTCCGTCTTCTTCTCCTTTTATAATTATCTTCTTCCATTTCCTTCTTCTTTGTCTACACTTAAATCCCATCCAGGGATCAGATACTGTAATACAGCTTCCACGTTCCGAGTCGGTCTCTGTCCGTTCCATTCATAAACGGGTCCTTTCTGTAGCTCAGTATGGGGCAGAAGGGGATGGCCTTCATAATGACACCAAGGTAATGATAGTTATTTCTGTAACTTTACCTTCTCTACTGAAAAATAAGGTTTTTCATTTTGTTGCTTACGAGTGCCTCAACTTTTGAGGTTTCATACTGTGGGGGCGACATCATTAGTACCCATGGGTTGGAAAAATAAAATGTGTTCTTTAGCTGTAAACCCTGTCACCGAGTAAGCTTTCTTGGAGAATCTACTTCTACATGAATATCTGGGATAGTATATCAATTTGCTCAAATACTTAACTGCGATTTTTACCCAAAAAAAGTATATGAGAGATTCTTAGGATAACTTGTTCTAAATTTATAAAGGGATACATAAAAATGTCAAAAGGTGATTTTTTTTTTTTTAACTTGTTTTGAGGTCTTTCTTCATATGGTGTGATGAATCCTACCCAAGAGATTTTCATGAGATTACTAATTGATGTTCCTGCTGTTGTGTTTTCTTACCTGTTGGTAATAAGTGAGAAATCTTTGAAAATTTCTCTGATAAAACAAGGTAGAAGTCTGCATTTGCTTGCTCAGCTTTCAGGCACCATGGTATTAATGAACCATTTCTTAACATCTTTTGTTGTTCCCCTTTTCCTTTTTCAGGCATTCGAAGAAGTTTGGAATACTGCTTGTTCCATGTCTGGACGAATAGCTATCTTGTTCCCACCTGAAAGGGAATTTCTGATTTATCCAATTGATATTGGAGGGCCGTGCAAATCTAAGATCACTTTAAAAGTATGCACTGAAAAAAAAAATTCATCTATTTAGATATTCTAGTTCAATTCCAGCAACTACATCTTTCAATGACCTTTGTTAAATATTTGGAAAGATCTTAGGTACAATAGTTGCCCCTGAAGATCCTAGAGTCTGGGATGGTTTAAATCCGCGAAAATGGCTTTACTTCCATGGCTTGAAATATCTCACTCTAGAAGGTGGAGGCAAAATCAATGGAATGGGACAGAAATGGTGGGACAGATCTTGTAAGACCAACTCATCAAATGTATGTCTACCTTCATATTTTAAGATTCATGTCTCTTTTTTCCTTTCAAAACAGAATTTAAGTGTTATGAGTGTAGAGCTTTTTAAAGTGACTCCAAATTTTCTCCTTTGGCAGCCATGTCGACCTGCTCCAACGGTTAGTTCTGCTCCAACACTTTCCACTTGATCATATGTGTATCAGCTTGAATATAAATCTAAATATTTACACTGCAGGCCATCACTTTTCATAAATGCAAGAATCTGAAGGTTAGAGAACTTGTGATCCTAAACAGCCAAAAAATGCACATGGCATTCACTAGCTGTATGAGAGTTGTTGCATCAAAGCTTGCAGTTTTGGCTCCTGCTTCCAGCCCTAACACTGATGGAATCCACATTAGCAGAACAAGGAGTATAGAGGTCAAGGAGAGCTTAATTAGGACAGGTGTGCTATAATCTTTAGAAAAGTTCTACATTAGCTTTAATACATCACGTAATAACTGTTCTTGATTGTCGTGAACTGGCAGTTTCCTGATATGTTTTTGCTGCTTAAGTAACTGGTTGAATATGACATGCTTGCCAATTTCTGCATACTCTTTCAGTACTTGATTCGTAGCTTTTTCTAAATTCTAAACCAATTGTTTCAAATTAAGCAGTTAACCATTCTTCCGTGCTTCTGTCAGAGAGAGTTGAAAGAGTGCCAAGAAAATGCACATGCAAAATAAATAACCAAATAACACCATGTTCATCTGTAATCAGTAATGAAATTGGGGGTAATTATCTATTATCATTATCGTGTTTCATGTCAGGAGATGATTGTATTTCGATAGTTAGCAACTCTTCGCGGGTGAAGATCAGAAACATTACTTGTGGTCCAGGCCATGGCATAAGGTGAAAGCCATGTTTTTTTACCCACTGAGCATGCTTTTAGACATTAAGAGGCACCAACTTGTTAAGTGATACCAAAACTTGTTCTTCTTCAGCATTGGAAGCTTAGGAAAATCAGGTTCATGGGAGAAGGTACAAGACGTAATGGTTAGTGAATCTTATCTTTATCAAACTGATAATGGGGTGAGGATCAAAACATGGCAGGTAAGACTTTGTTTTCAAGATTGAAGTACTTTCCATTTCTTCTGTCACACACAGATGCACAAGCTAATCAACTTTGTCTAATAATTTCTTCACTAGGGTGGTGATGGTTTTGCTTCCCAGATCACTTTCCAGAATATCGTGATGATGAATGTGTCAAATCCAATTATAATAAACCAGTTTTACTGCGATTCGTCCCGTACTTGTCAGAACCAGGTATAACATTCTTCCCTGGTCAAATTTGTGGGGATTAGCCTGCCACAGTGTTCTACCATTCTTGGTTTTGTTAAAACACTAATAATTTCTCTTGCTGATCCATGCTCAAAGTACACTTTCATTTTTAGTCTCCAAAAAAGATGAAGGAGAATTCCTATAAGGTCTCAAGGAAAGGATTTAATAATTAAAAAGTCTAAACGACAAACGAACGAACAAAAAGTTGTTCTCATTTTCTACACTGGAATTTGGTATTGCAGGCTTATCAGTTGTTATTTGACTTTTGGGTGAGTAAATCCGTTCCTTGGGATGTTATAGTAATCCCCCACCCTTCATTTCGTTTCAAGATTCAGATGGTTTATGCTTTGCCTTTGATACTGCTTTGGAACATGAAGTTTTGTAACAAATCAAATGTTAACATCCATTATTTTGAGCAAATACAGACTTCAGCTGTGAAGGTGGAGGATATATCCTTCATTGGTATCAAAGGAACTTCAGCAACAGAGGAAGCTATAAAATTTGCTTGCAGTGATGTCTCTCCTTGTGAAAGATTATACTTGGAAGATGTTTTTCTCACACTAGGCTTTGAAGGAAACACAAGATCATACTGTTGGCAAGCTCAGGGTTCTGCAAATGGTAGGGTTTACCCTCCTCATTGTTTTCCAGATACCAGTAATTTTCTCAATGCACAGGAAATCTGGGAAGAGTTGGACTCTCTTATTCTATCTCTTGAGCAAACATTGTAAAAAAATATGATTATATGGTATGATAGTATATGGCTGCCTTCTATTTGCATGTTTTGGTTGGCGGTAGATGCTACTTTTTTTACGTAATTTACGGCGTACAAAGTAAGTATGTGAGAGGAGTTTTGCCTCAATTTGCATGAACGTACTTCTCCAATGTTAATTCAAATAGGCCCTATATAACCAATTTACCAGTAACAAATTGCAAGCGATTGTCTCGATGTGGTTTAATTCTTCCTCTGGTGTGGTGGAAGGATTCTTACGCCCTGTATGGTACGCGGCATCGAGGGGTAGGAACTGAGATTGGGTTAGGGATTGAGCCAGATTGTATTGTTTGATATGAGAGACTGAAGATAACTAGGATTAGGAATACCAAGAAAGTGGGATTGTTGCAAAACCACCTCTCCCCTGGTATTGCGTTTTCAATCCCGGTATTGCAAATGTTAGAAACAAAAATATACCCGTTTATAATATTTTTTGGACAAAAATACACACTATCAATTTTAATAATAAGGATATTTTAGTCTTTTCATAATTTGTAAAGGATTATAAAATAAAATCAATTCAAGTATTCTATCTAAATATTATCGTATACCAAACGTAATTTTAAACCTTCAGTTTCAGTCTCAATACCAGTCTCAATTTCAATCCATCAAAATCAGTGCTTCATATCAAACAGGGCCTTAAGATATACCATGTAAATTTAGCTCATGAGTAAATACTACCTCTTATTTTTAATACAAGATATTATTTGTAGTACAAATTATCCAACGGAAGAAGAGATCTTATATCAAGAATAGGAGACAGTATTTAAATATAGTAAGAGTTTTTTTTTTTTTTTTTATGGGAAAATTTCAGTAAAGTCTGCAAAAGTAACAAAATGCCCAATAAGTATTAAAAGATTCTAAAATTTCCTTATAGTATTTCAGGATAGATAAAAAAAAAAAATTTGATGGTAAATAATTAACACGCTCTTTATTTTTTCTTAAAAAGTCCATGCTAACCAAAATATTTATCACATCAGTTATCAAGCCCATTTAATCATATAACGCAAAAATGTATATATGTAATAAACTTAGCCTCCAAATTTATATGCTAACAAGTTTTGTTAGAAAATTTATAAGATATAGATTTTAACGATCAACAATAGCAAAATAATAAATGATTATATGAAAATTTAAAAATCCTAATTTACATTATAAATTTTTTTCATAAAAAATTTTATAAATGTTCATAGATAAATCTACAAGTATATATAAGCATTTTAATAACTAAAAATTGCAAAATAACAAATGCCCATATAATAATTTACCAATCCTAGTTCATATTATAAGAGCTTCGAATAGAACATTTTACAAGTGTGCATGAGTAAATTTACAAATAGACGTAAACATTTTAACAACTAAAAGTTATAAAATAACAAGTGTCCATATAAATATTTACCCAAGTTTATTGAAAGCATTCTCTGGAGAAGATATATCCAAATGTACCACAGAAAACCTGCTAACTAAAGTTCACGCGATGTAAAATCACATACTTTATTAGCTGCCACAGAGAGAGGGCAACCTATCCAATACTTATTTCTAATAGAACCGAAACTTAGGATATCCAAAGTAGCAAATAAAATTAACCCTGCTCAAAAGTTTTACATATAAGCTAGAGTTTTTGTAGGCACAGCCACAACCATGACTAAAATGAACAAAGATTGAATAAAGATTTCGCCTCTTCGGCTAAAAGCTACCATAAAAGCATGGACCATGAATATATGAATAAATATTATAATACAGTCCTTGGGAAAAAAATATTTCTAAACAAATATAAATCTTAAAGGAATCAAATCACTTCTTCTCAGTAAAAAGTGTGCATAACAGCTTCCAACTAATTTGGCAAGAATTTGGCGTTGTTTTCTACTGTGAATTCTCTGTGAGCTGTTGAGTGTGTAAGCTCCAAAACAATACACTATTCATGAGCTCACGAGCAAACAGTTTTTCTTGTGCGGGTGCTGCCATGATTTGGCTTAGAAATAAATCGCGGTTTAAGGGCTATAATATTATAATGTTATAATCATTTCATCTTTAGCGCAGTTTAAGGGCTATAATATTATAATGTTGTAATCATTCCATCTTTAACTCTTTATGTAATATTAATTAATTCTTTTTCTACTCATTGAACATGAATTACAACAATAGAACTGTATATATTATATAGTTATTATATTTTTTTTTTCATGATATAATTAATTAATATATTAATCTTGAAACATCCAATGGTCTCAGTGGCAGGGTTAAACTAAAACTAACCGATTTTGCTGGCCGGTAATAATTAACAAACTAACAGATTCTCTGTAGCATATTAAAATATATGGTGCAAACTTGCCTGACATAATTTTCTTATTAAATCTGTAAATTATTATCATAATTTTTGAGTTTCTATCCATGTTTTGGTGAAACTTAATTAATCTTTTTTTTTGTTTTTTGGTACATAAATTTTTGGAAAGGGGTCGAGCTCACCTACAATCCAAGGACAAGGCGAAATCTCCTTTCCTCCTAGGTCATACCAATATTGGGCGAGGCAAGCCGTCAATTACCCTCAAGCGTTTACCTAGACACCCAAGAGTTAGGATGCCTCCCCAAGCGTCGTGATTGGAACCACAACTAAATGATATTCTCCAGGGATCGAACATGCTCCAAATGATCATATGTTTCACCCTTTCGTTAGCTGAACCCACGGACGATGGGTAATTAATGTTTTTCTAATGACCTTTGGTATGGTTGTGTGTCGTCATAGAGCCCATTTCTGACTCATGAATAGAGTCCATCCGTGACTCTCAAACTCGAGAAGACACCCCATGAAAGAAATAATTCAAGAAAAAAATTGAAAAAACTATGGCATTTTTTTAATTTCCTACTTTCAAAACAACTTTTCGTCTGAAAAAACAAAAAATAAAATAAAATAACTTGGTAATTAATTTTCAGCTAAGTGTTTTGTGAACTAATAATATGCATTTTTAGTACAAGTTACAAGAACTAGTCTTGATAAACTACATCAGCATTACCACCTCATAACTGTTGGGTTTTAGTTTCCTTCCTATATTGAGAAAAGCCTATGTTTAAATTGTTCAATTTTATATATTTCCTATTTTATGAAAAGAAAAAGAAAAGAAAAAGAGGAAAGAAAGAAAAGAGTGAGACTATGAGAGAATGGAAAAAAAAGGAAAATTTCCTAGTTGTTCTTTCTGAGGAAAAATATTCTCTCGCAGACTCGCAGTTACCCAATTTGAGGTTGTGTCTCACTTATTTAAGTGAAGAGAGGGCATATTAGGTTTTTGGGCAAAAAGGCCACTGAGGGCCGAAGAGCTTCAGAGAGGCCATTGAGGCCGGAGTAACCAGAGAGGTCTAATTAGTAATTATATATCCATGTGAGAAAAAACAGCTTCACGTGTTAGCATTGGTAAATTGGCATTTTCACCCTCCTTGGCATTTTGATCAAGTTGAAATTTGGTCAATAGATTCAAAGCATATGGTTCGTTGTTTTCAACAGTGGGGTCGTTTTTTGGAGGTTTGCTATGAGAGAAAATGTGTTCTTGATTAGGAACATTTTTATGATATATTCAACTGTTTTATTCTCTATTGTAAGACTTTGTTTTCAAGATTAAAGCACTTTCCATTTCTCCTATTTCACTAAAGTATTTAAGGATAAAAATAAATTTATTTTTTTATGGTAAATGATAAAAATGTTCTTCCTTTATTTTTGAAAAAGTTGACGTTCACCAAAAAAAATTTATAAACATCAAGTCACCAAACTCATTTAATCATATAATGCAAACATTTATATATGGAATATGTAAGACCCGTCTTACATACCACTTACCATTAACCCTAATCAAAGTAGCATTGGCGTAGTTCAATGAGCAACATAGGAATAACGTAATTATATTGATGCATTGATATAAGGTACTTGATTATATTACCGGTTTTCCCCTCGAGGTTTAATAATATATATACAATTTTGTCTAGAAATTTCAAAATGAACTAATAATAACCAATAACTCTGTTTTCTTGACCGGCACACCTCAGTCGGCAGTATTTGTTGCTTTCTCCTTGGAGCCACTGGTACCTACTGCAATATTTATTTAATTGAAAATGGATGAAATTCAAATGAATCTCAATAGTAATAGATAATCATTCATAGAAGAAGCGATAAATAAATATGCTAAAATACCAGATAATGCAATATTATACTAACACATAACTTAATTCAGTCAGAAATCTCAATCCAATGCATTCCGTACCTCAGTCCTCAACTGGGCATATTAGTGTACCACTACCAGTAGGCACTATTTATCAGTGTAACCGTAGGCACTGTTTATCATACATATTACAAAAAATGGCATATACAAAGCATATAAACATTCACATAGTATATGAAGGATGAATTTACCACCTTAACCCTTTTTTATCCTTAAATATGCTCCTCGAACTTCGTGCCGCAACTAGGCTATCAAGCAGGTCCTAAAATTCCAAATATACAAGAATTATGTTAAAACTCATTCATGTACCACTTTAGAGACTTCCAAAGTGTTTTTGGTGGTTATATTAGTCTATATTAAAAATTATCAAAATGCCCCTAGGGACCCGGTCCCACTGTACTTTTTCAGAAATTTTGACCCAGGCTATTCTAACTTATTTTCGCCCAAGAAATCTATTTTCGGCCTCAGTTTTCACAAAATCACTGCCAAATGACAGTTTTGCCCTTGACAGCCTCTAATTAGGGTTTCAAAGGCGTTTTGGTCATTTCACTTTCTAGGATTTGTCTGGAAAAGTGATCAACAGTAACCCCACCTAATTTTTCCTCCTAAATACAATGGAACCATCAAATTATCAAAAATCCAACTCTAAACTCTCCATCTACACTTGGCTGAAACTTGAGAATATTCAGAGAAAAATTGGGGTTTTTGAATTTTAACATCAAATCCTTACTCCTAATTACTTGATTAACCACTTAATTATATTATAAACATGATTTAGACCAAATATGGGCAGCATAACAGCTAGGGTTCATCATTACCTAAATTTACAATCCACAGCAAATCAACCACAAAACCACTGATTAAACCAACAACAACAGTAACAACAAGAAGTATTTGAAGTTTAGGAAGCTACCTTTGATTTCTTCTTCTTCCTCTCACTTGGCCAAATACACAAGCTCCTCAAACCCTAAAGTTTAGCTTCCCAGACGCCTTAAATCATATAGGAGAGTAGCTTAGAGAAAGGATTACACTAATTGGAAGTAAAGGACCAATGAAATCAACTTACCTCTGCAACTTTGCTCCTCCTTCTCTCTAGAAATTCAAATGCTCACTCTCTCTCTCTAGCTCTCTCAATGGCTGACGGTTTTGGTGAGCAAGGAGGGGAAAAATGTTTTTAAATATCTTGGCTTTATCCCTTTAATTAACTCAATTAAATAATCCCCAAATTGTTGACTTTTAAGGCATAAGTTTATCTACATGTAGTGGTATATCATAAGCCCAATTAACATATAACTAATATTTCCCTTCCTTGGTCTATCAAAAAGACACCCCAAGGGTCTATTAGAGCAGCAAAATTGGCTGATGGGTTTATCCCAAAATTAAAATGTTACCATCACATTTTTTTCCTTTCATTTTCAAACTATTTGGTAATTATGGTAAATTTTCTGCTCAAACTTTGAAAAATCATATCTTTATTTGTAGACATCGTATTGGGGTGATTCCAAAGGCTATAGAACCTTTATTAAGTCTAGTTTCAAGAAAAAATATAGTCTTTAGCCCATTAGAAGTTGAAACATCCTATAATTAAAATATTTGGATGTTGTTTCAGAAAATAGTTAGTTTTTCTGGGCTAACTTCAAAAATTCACAACTCTTTACATACAACTCCAAAAATTATTCATTATCTATCAAATTAAAGCGTAGAATGTCTACTTTCATTCTATAAAATTTCACAATTTTGGACATCATTTGATCATCCAAAACCATATAACAAAATCGCTGCCTCACAAGAAATTTTCACTGACAGCCAATCGTCATTCCTAAAACTCTTGCTAAATTGGGGCTTAACAGTTCACTTGATTCAAACTTATTTTCAAACCTCAAATCCCAAAATTCAGGATATTACATGATAAACTTAGCTTCCAAGTTTATATGCTACCAAGTTATGTTGTAAAATTTATAAGTGCACATACACATTTTAACAACTAACAATAGCTAAATAACCAATGTTCATGAAAATTTACAAGTCTTAATTTAGATTATAAGAGTTTCTAATAAAAAACTTTACTGAATATACATGTGCACACAAGTATTTTAACAATTAACAACAGTCAAATAACAAGTGTTTATATGACAAGTTTACATTATAAGAACTTTTGATAGAAAAATTTACAAGGGTTTATAAGCGAATTTACATACACATAAACATTTTAATAACTAACAATGACTAAATAATAAGCGTCCATATAAAAATTTACACAAATTTATTGAAAATACTCTACAGAGAAGATATGTCCAAATGTCCAACAGAGAAACCTGCTGATTAGAGTTCACAGTTCACACAATGTAGAATCATTTGAACATGTTGCTTTATTAGCAGCGCGCACACAAATAGGGCAACTTATCCAATACTTGTTTCTAATAGGATTGGAACTTAGGATCTCAAAAGTAGAATAGCATATAATATTAACATTGCTAAAAAAATTTATATACAGACGAGAGTTATTGCCAGTATAGCTACACCCATTACAATAATGAACAAAGATTGAATAACTATTCTGCCTCTTCCGTTTAAAGTTATGGTAAAAGCATGAACCATGAATAATTTGAACGAGGATTCTAAATACAATAGTTAGATAACATCGTTAGGAAAAAAAGATTCATGGACAAATGTAATTGAGAAACCCTTTTGAATCACTTTTTCATAATAAAAAAGTTTACATATCAACTTACTGCACTTGGTTTGGTGTCTTGGGGCGGGGCCTTCATATTAATTAATATTTTTTTAAAGATCTATATGAATTACAATATTATAACTATATACATAACATAGTTATTATATATATATAGTGATATAATTAATTAATATATTAATTGTGAAGCAATGCAGGATTAAACTTAAACTAACCGATTTTGTTAGCAGATAGTAATTAACAGGCCAAAAAATTCGATATAAGATTAAAGTATGCAACAACAACGGACATTATTGAACTCTAATCAACAATCAACTATTTATTTAAGTTGTTAATTGAGAGGTTCCTCTCAATAACTTCATTTTACGTTCGATTTGGTCTTCTTCTAAAGACTTTATACTATTTGATTTACCTTCCTTGTCAATAACAATAATTTGTTTTGAAATTAAGAAAACAAGAACAACTTTAAATGTTTCTTATTTTTTGCCCAATGTTCTTTGAAATTGGATAATTAAGCGAAGAGTCTTATCTTCTTTCAGTGCTTTGACTTAAACTCGTGCCTGTCAAACTCAAATTCACTCCGGTCTATGTCTACATGCCATCTTCACCCTCCAGCCTACTCTGGGACTCTCCAGTCTACATGTCATCCTCTTGTCTATATTTTTTTTTTTCTCAAATATAATTTTTTTAGAACAATCACCCAAACAATTTTTTAATTTTTTTTCTTCTCAAAACTTGTTAGAGAGCATAGAGGGTTCATTTTTTTTTCATCTGAGTTGACAGAGAGTATAGTTGAAATATTATAAGAATATCAATTAATTCACTCATGAAAAGTTTCAAAATTTCTGGCAAAGAAATAAAGAAAACAAAAAATATATATACTTCAGTTTGGACTCACGTAATTTAAATTCCTCAATAACATACATAAGAAAACAATGTGGATGCTCTTGTAAAGGAGTCAGCAGCATCAAAACCTGGGATCAGCGAGGACCAAGTCTTGGGCAGCCTTGAGCCAGAGGCAAGTCCAAGTTTTCTACCGTTCTAAAAGTTTTAGGTACCATTTTATCAACATAGAGGGTTCCATCAAGATGATCATACTCATGCTGTAATATTCGAGCCTGCCAGCCGGAAGCATTTATTTTGATGACTTCACCATTACGATCAAGACCTGTGACTTCAACATCAAGGGATCGCTCCACCGCAGCTCTAAATCCATCTACACTGCAGAAAATCAATAGGGAGGAAGATGTTAACATCCATGGACAGTATCTAATGATCCCACTATGCTGCAATTAAATTGAACTTAAGAGGAGGATCCACCAGACAATGGACAGTATCTAATGATCCCACTATGCTGCAATTGTAAATCTCCTATGATTAATTGTAGCCATGTTTACACTTCAAATTGATAAATCAAAACTTAGAAATGCTTAAACACTTGCTTGGTACTTGGCTTCAAAGCATATGGATATTGGGCATCAAAATACATTTATACCAACTTGATGAGATTGTATTTAGTGATTAGAATGTTCTTAACATCCCAATGTCATGAAATCATCAGAATATCTGCAGATAATTTTTAACTTGTTTGCACATAGTTAAAACTACTACAGCGCATTCGTACAAAATGACTGAAATTGTTAAATAATTGGCGAATCCTTGTTTAAGGAATAAATCAGGATTTGGTATTTCCTTGAACTGGTGTTAAATTAGCTACTTAACAATACACTCAAAAGTTCAAGGGTTTACAGCCGGAAATGTATCAAATTGCAACCATATTAGGGGCACAAGAAAATTTACAAACCAAATTTACTAGTTCATATTTTTTAGGGAGAATTACAATCAGGTTCCGCCCAAAAGAAAAAATGAAAAATTGGTCCCATTGGGTTGTTAATCGTGCTCCTCGAATTGTTAATTCATGCCTCTGGAGTTGTTAACTAGACCATTTTTTCATTTTTTTTCTTTTAGGCGGGACCTGATTGTAATTCTCCCCATTTTTTATGAATTGGATTTTTCTCTTTTTGTTTTTTTATTATTTCTTCCAATATTTCTCTCTGCCTCATCCAAACCCACATCTGACAAAAAAAAAGGGACTGCTCTCTCAACAACGAGCCCTCAATTTCATCAATATCTCCTTCAACCCAAAAGCTTCTTCTCCGTTTCACCCAGAAATACTGCTGTCAGTCACTCTCTGCTCTCTCTTTTACCTAGTATTTTTTCCCACTTCAAGAGGAATTCTGATATGTGAGTTGTAGTAATTGTGTCTAATGATAATTCTAGGGCAGTGCTATGCGGACACGCCACTAATTTTATGAGGTCGCATATAGGATAATACTCTAATGTTAATAATTCCATAAGGCTACAGTAAGTCAGAAGGATAGGACGGTTAGGACGAGGTGGTACCTTTACTTGTGAGTGTTTGGGTAACTCTAAAACAATGGTTTCAGAAGCCTATTTCTACAAGCAGAGACAAAACTCCTCTCACATATTTAACTCGTAAATCGTAAAAGCTATTCTTCAAAAGCTAATCCAAACACACTAGACAGAACCTATACAAGGACCTCTAGACCTCACTTGTATGTTCTGTTCTGCATAATTTAACAAACATTCCATGAATATTTCAACTTTTTTCTGTCTCCTCTCATCTCTCTTCTCTTCTCTTCCCCAATTTCTCTTCTTCTTCTAGGAGATTCCTATAACATTCAAATTACTGTATATATGGGCATATATATATATAATCCATTAGATATAACCCTAACCTATCACGGCCATCCCCCTACTCCAAAATAAAACAAAAAAGAAATCTCAGCAGTTTAAGGGTTTGACCACCTCTTAACCGTTAAGAACAATCACCATTTTCAACCACATCAACTACGAATCAAATGCTTAAATGAAGGCCTTAGCCATTGCTTTTGGAAGAACAACACATCAACAGTCATGACAGTTCATATAAATGTTCAAGTATTGTAGGTATATGCATTGGATGCTCAAGAGTTCATTTTGAAGAGTTATAAAGGGTGTGCATGAGCTGATATTTCTAGCCTGACTTGATCGCAGCTACTGAATTGTACCTCAAGCAAAAAAGAATCAATTGGTAGTGTGCAAAGCAACTATGATGGCAGGAAAAACATTCGAACTTAAGTCCTTTCTAAACAATGAGAATATTACCTCAAGCACCCTTCAAAAAATAGGGCAGTCCTGTTGCTTTTCTTCTCCAGCTTTGGATTTAGGATGACCTGCCTCAACAGAACTAATGAATTTCTTTTCCAAGATAACAGACCTAAAGTAAAAAACTACAGATTTTATGACAATGCTTTCCTCTTCTATGAGGTGCACATACCAAAAGATCAAAGGGTCGCCTATCTTGAGCTTTTATCTCTTCCTTCGGAGCATAACTTATATACTCTGTTGTATCCTCCAAAACAATTATCTGCATAAACAAAAAAGACAATACACACTATTATTTCAGCACATTGCTCAGTAATGCTCAGAACAGTACGCTATTATAAATCACAATACTTTAAATATTCAGTACATTGTTAAGCAATAAACATTTAGTAATCAATGGACTCCTCCAGTACTTAGCAGTCATATTTACATTATGACTTCTGTCCTTCACATTAATAAACAAATTAAGCAGCCTTTTGTCCGCCTGCTTGGCGCCTAATCAAAATTTAAAGACGGTGAGTTCAATTTACAAAATTCAACAGATAGCCACTAAGAAGTTCGCTTAAGTCACTAATCAATAAACAGAAGATGGAAAAGCAACCAAGGAGAACCACATAGACCACTAGCGTTCAAAAAGTAAGTACACGACCAAAGAACCATATTCCACATATAATTTATTGTCATAGCTGTTTTCTTCCTCATGGAACAGTTACAGTGACCCACACAGAGCAAATGAGCTCAGAATTTAGATTGCATCAGGAATTACAAATTCAAGAAAATTGAAGAAATGGGTGAGCCTTTATGTAACTAAATTATGAAAATTTTAACTGACCCTCAAGGGAATTCCAATCTGTGGAGCAGCTAATCCAACCCCAGGAGCCTTTCTCATGACCTTTATCATATCATCGATAATCTTCTGGATCCTCTCGGAGCTTATTTCATCAGGATTAACTTCTTGGGCAGGTTCATGCAGAACTGGGTCACCGGCTTTGACAATGTCAGGCAAGCTTAACTTTTTATTATCTCCAAGACCCAGAAACCATCCTCCTGCTTTGGCCACCCTCCTAGTAGATGCCGAGCTGAAAGATTTTGAGGTAGTAGTGAGGTTCCCATTGAACAGTGAATTCGCAGCTTTAAAGAGTGATATTGAGGCAGGGGACAATGTGGTGGCAGTTGAAGCAGTTAGGAGGCACCTTTCGGCTAGGGATGTGGGAAGGAGACGAAATGATAGACGGTGAAGCGCCTCCATGGGCTTTCAGTGACTTGAATTCTGCCAATTGTACCCTTTTTTTCCCTTCAGTGACTCTGGTGTGGTGTCTAGTGTTTAGAGGGTGAAGGGACTTTTCGATGCTACTACAACCATGAGGTTTTTTGTTGGGCTACATAGCCTATAGTTATGCTTGGGCTCATACATATGAGATCAGCCCCGTTTGATCTTCACAAGCCCACTTCTTAACTTTTAATGTTGCTTCGTTTTTTAATTTCCCGCCCATTTGACTTTCAAGTTTTTATTTGTAGTATTTCTATTAGAAACAAGCTTATTCGAGACACATTAAACACTAGATGATAATTCAGATCTTAATTCTCTATATTGTGAGAAGCTAGCCGTTTCCATTAGACTCAGCTCTCATTTGTTTAACTCAAACCAACTTTCAAGTTTGTAATAGAACAAAAATATGCCGTTTACAAATTATAATATTCACTCTTTTTTTAATATAAAGGAAACGAAAACAAATGGCCTAAACAAACCATATCATCTCGCATCTCACATCTCACATCCGCCTCTTGAATGATGTTTTTGAGATATTCCACTTGTATTCTTAGTTTTTTTTATTAGGCACTTACAACTTTCTAATGAGCATTTAATTTATTTTTTCATATTTGCCCATATTTAATAAGGGTAGTGGGAGAGAGTAATAATTAATATAATATTTGAATTTAGTGTAATTGATAAGGATGGTATTGGAAATCACTTAAGTTTTAGGATAATTTTAATGCTTTTAACTATTTTTATTAGTTTGAGAGAATTGGTAGTTTATGCTTTGAGTAGCATGCCTATAACTCAATAGAGAGGTTGTCTCCCCCTAAGCATGAAAGCATGTAACGCCGCAACCGTTCCTCTTGAGAAAGCACCATCAACATAGAACATGATTTCCCTTCCATCCATCAACATTCACTCTTTATTTCTAATTATATGCATGGTAGTGAGATAATTAATTTATAAATATCAAAAAAAATTAGTTAAGTCCTTATTTACATTAAAAGTGGGTTGGTTTCCATAAAATACGCGTATTTAATCATTATTTCTATCAATAAAAATCTCCTTTGATATATGCAATCAATATGAATGACTTTAAATCAAAGCAAACTCGTCAATTAGCTCATATACCTCTAGTTTTTAATATAAAAGTTAGATAATTAATTTGTAGATATTAATGCAATTAGTTAATTTAGTTATTTATAATTGTTAGAAACATAGAAAGTCAGAAGCAATTCGATAGCATGATTTTGTTGACTTTAGTTTTTTTGTCTCACCGATAATCACTCTGCCTCTGTCTTCATTTTCTGTGTATATATAACTTGTAATCCTCTCTTTTCGATATATGAATGAAATATAGTTTCAAGTTTATTTCAACTTCACATAGTACCAGAGCCAGTGTGATTTCAGTGTTATTTTCCGGTGAAAACTCCATTTTTTCCAGCAAAGCTTGCTTAAGTTCAGTTGTAGATCTTCCTTCGCAGGAGCCTCCTCTAACCACACGCGCCCTTCATCCTTCTTCTCCAGCCCAAGATCGGCAAAACCCAGTTGGTGGCGTCAAGTTCCGACAATGCGTCTCCTTCACGCGCTACCATCTCCTCTACCGTCCATACCACGCGCCGGCGCATGGAGCAAGTTCCGGCGACCGTTTCAGACAAGTTCTAGATGCGTTTTGATCAACTCTTCGAGCCCGTTCATTCTCAAGGGCTGTGTGATCTAGTTCTAAAGTTGGCTTTTCGGGTACCTCTTATATTAGTTTCCATTTTGATATTTTTGAGCCTCTTTTGATTGATATTATTGCTTCTAGTTCTTATGGTCTGTTTTGTGCGCAAGCTTCTGTCGTCATTTGGGAGACTTGTTTGTCATTCTGCAAATTCGTAAGACTATTTTGTCATTTTACAAATTCAGAGGACCTATCTGTCATTCTATAAATTCGTAAGACCAAACTGTCATTTTAAAATTTTGAAGGTCTAAACTGGTATTTTTGAAATTTGAAGAAACAACTTGCCATTTGCAAATTCGAAGGTACTATTCATTTGACGGCTACTGTTCATCGTTTGGGATATTTCTGGTAAATCTCTATTTGGTCACTAGTGTGACGTTTGCTGTTGTGGTTAAAGGACCTTGAAGCCTCGTTTGGGATATTTCATATTGTTGCTGCAATTTATGATTGTGTGATTCTCTTATTCTTGCTCATAGAATTTGTTGTAGTTGCATCTTTGCTTACTTGCTGTTTGGTACATCTTCTCATTGATGATGGTTGAATCTAAATCCAAACCTTCATATGCTCTTGCTACAAGTAACATTACTTCTAGTCTTGCCACTTGTTTCTCAAAGTGGATTATCGATTCCGGTGCCACTGATCATATGACAAATAACAAGAATTTGTTCTCCTCATATGCACCTTATGCCAATCCCTCTGGTATAACCATTGCCAATGGTTCTTATTCTCATGTTCTTGGATCTGGCACTATCAAACCTACCCCGTTTGTTCCTTTATCCTCTATCCTTTATGTTCCTGACTTTGCTTTTAATCTTTTGTCTACTAGCAAACTTACTCGACAATTAAATTGTTTTATCACACTCTTTCCTGACCATTGTTTGATTCAGGATCTCACGACGAAGCAAGTTATTGGTAAAGGCTATGAATCTGGTGGCCATTACATCCTTGATGATCAACTGCCACGTTCTGTTGCTTGTTATGGTGGGTCATCTCTATTTGAAGTTCATTGTCATCTGGGTCATATGTCTCTGTCATCTCTCCGAAAATTGTATCCTCAGTTCTCTTTTGTGTCTATTTTAAATTGTGAGTCATGTCAGTTTGCCAAACACTATCGTGTACATTTATCACCTCGAGTCAATAAACGAGCTGCGTCCCCCTTTGAGTTAGTACATTATGATGTTTGGGGTCCTTGTCAAATCCTGTCTCAAACTGGTTATCGTTATTTTGTTACTTTGATTGATGATTTTTCTCAAACCACTTGGATTTATTTAATGAAACAGCGTTCTAAATTATTTACTCACTTTCGTAATTTCTGTGCTGAGATTCAAACCCAGTTTAATATTCTTGTGAAAATCTTACGAAGTGATAATGCAAAAGAATATTTTTCCACCCTATTCACCGAGTACTTGCAAAGTCATGGTATTCTTCATCAATCCTCTTGTGTTGATACCCCTGCTTAAAACAGTGTTGCTGAAAGAAAAAACCGACATCTTTTAGAAACTGCCAGAACTCTCATGTTTTATTCCTCTGTCCCTAAAATTTTTTGGGCGATGTCGTGTCTACTGTTAGTATTCTCATTAATCGCATGCCTTCGGCTGTTCTTGGTGGGGATATTCCGTATTCCATTCTGTTTCCCACTACTAAGCTGTTCCTTATTGATCCTAAAATCTTTGGTTGTGTTTGTTTTATTCGAGATGTCCGTCCTAATATTAGTGAACTCAATCTCAAGTCCTTAAAATGTGTTTTTCTTAGATATTCTAGAATTCAGAAAGGTTATCGATGTTACTCTCCTGATCTTCGTCATTACTTTGTGTCCACTGATGTAACTTTTCATGAGTCCTCTCCTTTCTTCAAGACTTTGACCGTCTCTGAGTCTCCCTCTATCATGGATGAATCTAATGATATCCTGATTTATCCTGTCTCTCTCTCACCAGTACAGACTGCTGTTCCGGAACCTGATATCACCAATGATGCCGATGTTGCCAATGATTCACCTTCGCTAGCTCCTACTTCGCCGATTGATTCTGTTGATGCCTCCTTAGTTCCTACTCCTGTTTCCACCGATTCTCCTCTTGTTACTATTGAATCACTTAGTCCTGATTCTCCTATTGATACTTCTGATGACCTGCCCATTGCCCTTCGAAAAGGTACTCGTCCTCATTATCCTCCCAAAAGATATGCTAACTGTACCTATCCTATCTCATCTTTTGTATCCTATAACTCTTTGTCCTTTGTCTCCTCTTCTCTTGTGGCCACCCTTGAATCCATCTCCAACCCTACTACCCTTCACAAAGCCCTGACTCACCCTGGTTGGCGTGCCACAATAGAAGAAGAACTCTTAGCACTAGAAACAGCTGGTACTTGGACTATTGTTGATCTCCCTCCTGGAAAGAAGGCCATTGGATGTAAATGGGTATTTGTTGTTAAGACTAAGGCTGATGGTTCCTTGGAACGGCTAAAAGCTTGACTTGTTGCCAAAGGGTATCCCAAACTTATGGTATTGATTATTCTGAAACTTTCTCTCCTGTGGCCAAACTCATCTCAGTTTGTCTTCTTGTTTCTTTGGCGGCCACACATCATTGGGATTTGCATCAATTAGATGTTAAGAACGCCTTCTTGAATAGAAACCTTCTTGAAGAAGTTTATATGGAGCAACCACTTGGGTTCGTTGCTCAGGGGGAGAATACGAAAGTGTGCTACCTCCGGAAGTCACTGTATGGTCTAAAGTAAAGTCCTCGAGCTTGGTTTGATAGATTCTATGCAGTAGTAAAGAAGTTTGGGTTAAGTCAAAGCAAGTGTGACCACTCTGTGTTCTACCAGCAATCTGATGCAGGCATGATTCTTCTAGTAGTATATGTTGATGATATTGTGATTACAGGAAGTAACATTTCTGGAATCTCAGAACTTAAAATCTTTTTGAACTCTCACTTCCAAACAAAATATTTGGGATCATTAAGGTACTTCCTTGGTATTGAGGTTTTGAGAAGCAAGAAATGCATTCTTTTGACTCAGAAGAAGTATGTTCTCGATCTCTTAAAGGAGATTGGAAAGCTTGGAGCTGCACCAAGCAGCATCCTTATGATTCTGAATCCTTTCCTGGATCTTGATGCTAGTATGTTTGATGAGATTCCTGATGACTTGAAGAAGAAGATTGATTCAGAGAAACTGAAGCCGTTTGCATTTTCTGAAAGATATAGAAGACTCATTGGGAAGTTGAATTATCTGACAATAACTCGTTCTGATATAACATTTTCAGTCAATAGGCTCAGCCAATTCATGGCATCACCAACGGTGGCACAATGGGAAGCTTTAGAATATATCTTGCATTATTTGAAAGGTTCTCCAGGTTTTGGTATTCTTTATACAGATTATAGGCACACTAAAGTCGAGTGTTTCTGTGATGCGGATCATGCAAGATCTAAAGCCACAAGACGATCCACTACGGGTTATTGTGTATTTGTTGGTGGAAATTTGATAGCTTGGAGAAGTAAGAAGCAAGGAGTTGTGTCAAAATCAAGTGCAAAAGTGGAATATAGAGCCATGTCACAGTCAGTACAAGAAATTGTGTGGGTATTTCAACTCTGGAAGGAAATTGGTATCACCACGACATTGCCTGCAAAACTATGGTGTGATAATAAAACAGCACTTCATATAGCATCGAACTCTGTATTCCATGAACGTACCAAACATATTGAAATCGATTGTCATTTTATTTGTGATAAGATTAAAGAAAATGTTGTATCTACAGGGCATGTGCAATCAAACGACCAACTGGCAGATCTTCTGACGAAAGCCTTACATGAGACACGGGTTAAGTATCTTTGTAACAAGTTGGGCATGATAAATATCTATACTCCAACTTGAGGGGGAGTGTTAGAAACATAGAAAGTCAGAAGCAATTCGGTAGCATGATTTTGTTGACTTTAGTTTCTCTGTCTCACTGATAATCACTCTTCCTCTATCTTCATTTTCTGTGTATATATAACTTGTAATCCTCTCTTTTCGATATATGAATGAAATATAGTTTCAAGTTTATTTCAACTTCACAATAATAACTGAGCATTAGTTTCTCTAAAATACTCTTCAATCATATTCATTTACCCTCAAAGTATTTAGGATCAAAGGGGAAATATACTATGGTATTTAAATTATTATTCAATTATTTTATGTTTAATTAAGTTATTTTTAATTTATTTTTCATTCGAGTAATCGCATCTCTTACAAAAGAACTCAAATATTAAAAACAAAGAAGAAACCAAAAGAAAGCAGAATGAAGAGCTTGGTTAGTTTTTTTTTTTTTTTTTTAAATCTATTAAGTTGAATATAATATTTTTGATCCATTTTCATTTTGCCTCTTTGGTCCATTTTCGTTTTGTTAAACGACACATATATAATGCCCATTCGTGACCTCTTTTTTTTTAGGTTAAAATTACTTTAATTCAAAATAGTCATTTTCTTTCATATGTATCCATGCATTAAATGAAATGAAGTTACATATTGGCAATGTAGGAATGAATAAGACATCCCTCTCGCGTAGGATAAAATCTAAGTCAATATCACAAAGATGTGGCTAATACAAACGCAAAATGAAAATCATATCAGCATTTTATATTTTCTTGACAAATCTGTGTACATGTCTCCATATGCTTAAGTTTAAAACCGTATTTTTGTTTAAAAAAAACAATTTAATAATAAGTTTACATCTTCATTAATTAACCTATAAAATAATACAAATGAAAAGAAGTTACATTTTTCATAAGTGCCAAAAAAGGATGATTCATTTTGAACTTCATGTAATTGTACGCATGATATCAACTAACTAGTTATCAGTGCATTTAGAAAAAATTTAGGACGCCCCATCTCAAAATCTATACAGATGCATGGGATTCACCTTAATTATTAGTTATATATAACTATGATAATATGATGATTTTTTTTTATTTGACCAAGGGTTTCCTTTTCAAAGCTTAGAACGTAAAGGGTTTTCGCCTCTCACAATAATTGTGTTTCCAGGATTTGAACTTGTGTTTTCTTCTTTACAAGGATGAGGCTACTTATCACCTCATCTAGAAGATTATCTTCTGGATCTGCTCCAACCTTATTTCATCAATAAATATATATGATGATTTAGTTTCGTAATTTAGAGACAAATTTATGCCAAATAAACGAATAATGGTGCGAGGGTGCATGTATTTAATTTGCATAAATAATTCATATCCACATATTTTATTTTCTTATGGTGCATGCAATGTACCTTATTTATTATCTTCATATACACTGTATAGTCTATTCAAATTTATTGATAAATCGACAATAAAAAGGGACGAAATTACTAAAAAAAATACTCCATTATAAAATTCATTATATTGCACAAAAGTACCTAACATTTGTTTAAGGACCTTGATACAATATAGGTTTAGAATGTGCCACTCTTCTTTAGGTGTGTGCAATTTATCTTTAATCATGTGTAAAAAGAAAGACATTTACATATAATTGAATATATTGTGCATACAACTGAAGTAGAGTTGCACCATGTTGAACATGAGTTGTGTATGCTCAAGTACTAGGATTCTACTTTTTAGGTGCAGTTGGATAATAAATTTTATAATGCAAGATTTTTCAACAATTTTTTTTTAAAAAAAAGGTGAAGAAAAAAAAGTGCTTCTTCCAGTCCTAATTATAAGATAAAGTTGACTATTTTGAAAAAATTAAGGAAGCTAATTAAATTACTTTAGAGTATTTATTTTTTGTATTTTTTTTCTCCAAACTAATTAGTTTGACTAATAAACTAATATATAATCTAAGGATACATAACATATGATATGATTAAGTAACTTATTTAGCTTTTTTTTAATCTCTCTAAAAAAAATTAACTTTTTCTTATATTTATGACCGGAAGCAATAATTTGACATTTTGCGGGCAAGGCAGGTGCAACTCTTAAGCGGCAAGATGGGTTCCCATAATGCTTAAATAATTGCACCTTATATATTATAAGCCTTTATTTAGTTGACTTTGTAATGTAACTTCACACTCCAAACCCTAAAGTCGGTAAGATTTGATATGACCCATTATTTTCATGCATATATTAATTGAATACCCTACAACTTGTGTTAGTTGTCACCTAATTATCATCATATTTACACACAAAGTGATGGCACTAGCTAATTAATGAAGCTAGCTAGGCCACGTTCGACTTGTTCCCTTGGTCTTTATATATATTTACACACACACACATGTCAACCATGCACAATATCTCTGGGATCAATTATCATCAAGCATTTATACACAAGACTTGACGTTTCAAGAAGAGGATGAAGAACAAGATCATGGATTTGGAAGACAAGAGATCAATGAAGAAGGAGGAGGAAGAATATTCGTCGTCGTCGTCGTCGTCGAAAGAAGAGGGACCGAAGAAACAGGTGCTGGAGAGGCCTACGACGACGGAAGACATAAACGCGAGCGCTGAAGCTTTCAGCAACAAGTTCAGGCAACAGCTCATGATTCAGAGGCTTCAGTCCATTGAGAATTATGAACAAATGCTCGCCAGAGGCCTCTAGCTTTTCTTTTTACACTCTTGCATATATTTAATTTGGATTTGATAATAAGACACAATATGTAAGACGGTGCAAAAGTCTACTCTAATCATACTTGAGAAGAGAGACTTAATTTTATCATCTTTTATATATTGAATCCAAATCTGACTTTTAATTTTTGTTTTCTTTTATAACTCAGCGAGATGACGGTAATTAAGTATCCGCTTATAATTATATATAGACATATCTCTTAGCTTCATTATAAGGAACCGGTTCCAGTTTATTTGAAAATCTTGAATCTGAACCCTTGAAATTTTATTGGAGCGGTGTGGATTTCACTGTAGGGACAATCTCTTAGTGCTCATTATTATGATGAGCATTGAAGCTGGGTCCTCATTATAAAATTTTTTAGTTCCTTATTAATTATAAGTAGAAGTTAATCTTCCAATACTTATAGTTTTTTGGAATTTTACACTAGGTCCTTAATTATATTTTTACCCCTTACAGGGTTGTTTAATTGATAAAACCGTTAAATAGTGACTAATGATAGTAAAAAAAAATTCTGTTAGTCATTAATAATATGTTAAACAAATAGTTACTCCTTCTAGTACACAATATAAATCACTTAAACTGATTAACTCACAAGAATAAAATAATGATAGTTAGCTCATTAAATTTGTCTTAAATTCAATTTTTGTTTTCCCAATTTTACCTTATGTGTGTTCGGATTAGCTTTTGGAGAATAGCCTTTACGATTTATGATGTAAGTATGTGAGAGGAGTTTTGTCTTGATTTGTGAAAAAATACTTCTGAAACCATGATTTCAGAGTTTGCCAAACACATTAATGAGGGTTTAAAGAAGAGAGACAAATACAATGAGTCACATTCAAACATTAATTTCAAAGACAAAATTGATAAATAACCATTAACTGCCCTTCAAATATTACCTCTCATCCTAAATATAAGGCCTAATTGATTAATTTAAGGATATTAACGAAATTAAATAAATTACTTAATTATAACATAGCCTACATGATTACCCTAAAATACTTATATATGTATATCATTAGATTATATCAATTTATAAATCAGGCAAATTAATTTAAAGAAAAGTAATTAATAAATATACATACTTAAATAATTTATTTAGCTCCCCTAATTTTTTAAAATTAATAAATGGGGTCTTATATCCACCGGAGGTAGTAACTTTATGTTATGGACGAATTCTTCAGATTGACTTGTCTTGTAACCGGAGAAAGTATATATGGACAAGTTGTATCTTCTTATACATCCATTTGGAAAATTAAATAAGAGTAAAACAAGGCCGTTTGTGTGTGAACACAAGTAATAAAAGGGGGGAAAGAGCACAAAGTATAAGTCCACGAAACTTCCTACTATTCTATGGTTATGAGCAATTTCAAAAGAAATTTCAAAAAATCAGATTACAACAGCATTAAATCATATCTTTAAAAGTGAAACTATGAATGCAAGTGTCAAAAGAAGAAATATATATGAGAAAAGTGAGCCTCCAGAATAAGCAGGGAGATTGTTATTGAAAATATTATACGAAATAAACAAAAATACATCACTACAAATGGCTACATATTACTCCACGACCTTCAATTCTCTTTCCCTTCTTTGCCGCCATTGATGACCTTTGAGCAAATGCTAGTAAAAGCCGACATGATCCACACACAAACCAGATCCCTGTTTTGGACATGATGATGCCTAGCTAGTGCGGGATGATGGCGTTCCTCGCCCTTGTTATCCCTCAAAAAACGGTGTTTAGGTTCTCTTATAATCTTTTTTCTTATTTTTTTTTTTAGAATTTCATCTCCACCCGAATATTTAAAATAAAATAGATGGTTTAAATATAACATCTTATAAAACTATTAGTTTAAATATAAATAAGTAAATATAAACTGTTAAAATATGATCTACATAGTTCATGACTTTAATACAAACAAAATTAATAAAAAATTAATTTATAAAATATTACAATCATAATTTTAAAAAATATTAAATCTGAATTATCTATTTTTTCATATAAGGGTGAAGATTAGATTATGAGAAAATCTGTTCCCAATAAATGCCATAACCCAACATGCATGGACTCACTTATACTGATTCAATTTGTCAACCTATACCCAGCTATCCACCACATCATCCATGCCTAACATATTTTTAATATCGTTATTTCCTATTCAAATCAACGACCCGGTCAAAACTACAAGAATTGGGAAATTATTTTTTTTCTAATTATAATTAACTTTTAATGCGAAGAAGTAAATATATTTGCTTAAATATATACTAACATACAATTGTTATCATATGCGGCTAAACTTTTGTCAGCCGAAACAAAAGGGTCGTTGTCGCTGCCTCTCTCATGGCCTCATCAAAATTGTACGTACATTCCAATTCACCTTCCCTATCATGTCGTCATATACTAATTTGCTCGCATGTTTAATTATTTCAATTTAAAACTCTACCGTTTTATGATATACTCCCTCTTATATTAAATATAAAATAAAATTGATTTTTTTAAAAAAATTAAGAAAATTAATTAAATTATTTTAAAATATTTATATTTATATTTTTTCTCAAAACTAATTAGTTTGACTAATAAACTAATATATAAACTAAGGATACACAACATATGATATAATTAAGTAACTTAATTGGTTTCCTTAATCTCTCCCAAAAAAATCAACTCTATATTATATTTAGAACCGGAAGCAGTATATTTTATCTTGACTTAAATTTCTCACATACGGATCAAACCTCAAAATCGAAATATTATGCACAACACCCACCCACCACTGTGTTCTCGGTGTGAGAATGGAGCTAGAATTCAGTTACGATATACTCTTTTTTCGTGTAACAAAGTTTAGGTGATACCATATACTTTTTTACAAATAATTAATTAAATTAATTTTCTTAATATTTATAAATTAATTATGTAAGTCTCGCGTAAGTAATGGTGCATAATATTGAAAAGCGGTGGAAATTTTGGAACATGATCGGCAACAAGTAAACGTGACGGTGGAAGTAGTCGCTTGATTAAGCAAGAACAACAAACAATAGATCAGCAAAATATATCAATACACAAATGGACCAAAATGGGTACAACACAAAAATAATACTAATTTATCATTGATAATTTCATAATAACGTAACAATTGGGAAACTTCATGCAATTATTTACAAATTAAACAACCAACCTAAACAAAACAAAACAAAACTACCACATAAACAACGAAGACGAACGAACGATGTGCAAAAGTAGACAACGACGCCGTGGCTAGTTCCTGTTCCCGGCCGGCGATGGAATTATTTTATTCATTTGAATCCTTCCCAAAAGCAACTCGATCTCAAGAAATCAACAGAATTAATTACGATTAAGAAATTTAAACCAAACGATTTAAACCCTAAATGAAGTAATTAATTAACCATGTTGATTATCTGAGAGATCGAGGATTCTGATTAGATGTTCTTAAGGCTGGACAACATGCTGAATCTGCATCATGGGGAGGTTGAGATGAGAGCATGACCTCGCAAGCTCACCAGCCAATGGGATTACAGGAAGGCTATCACAGTTACAGATCTCGATCATGAAACCATCTGGGTCGTGAAAGAACAGCTGATCCACTTGAACCCCACCTTCCTCTACCATGGACCTCACGTACGCCATCCCCATCTCCCTCAGCTTCTTCTCCACTCCCCCCATACTCTCACACTATACATTCAAAACACAACAAAATTGCAACCATCAGATATATACATAGGGCTTATGTTTGGATTAGCTTTGATTAATGTAATAAGATTTATATTTACATAAGGTCAGTTTGGCAGAAATTTGGTTGGATGGGATGTTGAAAAGGTAAATTTAGGGTTTAGTGTGTGTTCGGATTAGCTTTTGAGAATAACTTTTATGATTTACGAGGTACGTATGTGAGAGGAGTTTTTTCTCGATTTATGGAAACGGGATTTTAAAACCATGATTTTGCTAATACCCGAACACAATTAGATTACGTGACTTCAACTCTAACTTTAGTCTAGAAATCATTTGAAAATATTTCAGAAAAATACCTTCAAAATATTAAAATCCTAAATCAGTTCTGTTTCCTACAATAGATTAGGCATTAACTACACTAATTAACGATTTACAGCCCATGTTAGTAGGAAATTTGGGATTTTCATATTTTGAAGATATTTTTATGTAATTTTCCCAAAACATTTACCCCTATAAAGACATTTCAAACATAATTTTGGGCATAAATAGGCTTTTTCCGTTGAGGAAGTCAGTTTTGACGAAGGTAAAATCACCCCAATTAATATGATCCGTATTAGCGAGTATTTGGATTCGTTTATTTTAAGTGATTTTAGTAACGTGCTAGGAGTTTTGTCTCGTAAAACAGAAAGTGAAATGATAAGATGATCTCACCTGGAAGGATAAGTGATTGTCCTTTGGATTAATTATGGTCTTTTTGGGAAGGTTGTCTGGGTTTTCTGCTTGCAGCAGATGAATTCCAATGCCGTACGCAAACAGCCTTCACGCACAAAGTTCATCATCAAACAGAGAAAATGCAAGAAAAATTTAAAAATAATAATAATTAGGAGGAAAGAAATGACCAATTGAAAAAGGGTTTAGAGGAATAATTACCAGGCGCCGTCGAAATCGAACGAGCCGGGCCTCCGGATAGGGAAGAAGCCAAGAACATTCTGGTAGAAATTAATGGATTCTTCCACCGATTTGCAGACAAGAGAGATGTGATTCACGGACTTGAGATGAAGAGGATTTCCCGCGCTTTCCTTCATTGTTGTTCTCTCCCTTTGAAATGAAACCGATCGAGCTAGAGAGAGAGAGAGAGAGAGAGAGAGAGAAAAGCCAAGGTGATGAATGAAGAAGAAAGAATCGGTATCAGAGGGCGAAAAGAGAAATCGAAGCAGAAGCAGAAGATGTCGGACGACCAATGAGAGAAGCGGAAGGAGTGAGAGCCATATTTATAGGAAGGGAGGGAGCGATGAAGTGATCGTTTGCCACGTGCCATGGAATTTTCCAACAAGTGCGAGATATGGATCCCTCTGACACGTCAATAACGCGTTGCTGAGTCGGAGAGGGAAACTTGGTCGCCGGATAGTACATTTGTGTGTGGATGTACACGTCAGCTTAGATTTTTTTGGAGAAAAAATGGCACTTTTTGTTTTATGAACGATTTTTATTTTTTTTTGGAGGGCGAATTGAGAAATGAAAACTACAGGTGAGCTGTGACTTGTGAGGCTGAGAGTGAAGCTGGAGGTTTGATTTGTCGGATTGAGAACTGATGTTTCATTTCTGAACCCCACCCCAAAGAAAAAGGGAACCGATCTTTTTTAAAAAAAATCAAAGGACAAAAAACAGCAATAAAAACACCATCTCCAATACTTAGTACTGCCTCTGGTCATAAATATAGGATAAAATTTGTAGTGTAAATTACACTACAAATTTGATCCTATATTTAGGACCGGAGAGAGTATAAAAATTAGTTAACTAATTTGGATAAATTAAGGAAGTTAGTTGTATTTATTATTTGTAATGAACATCAGTTATTTTCCTAATTTTTATTATGGCTATCATTGGATAAAAACTTCTTAATTGATAATGTGTGTAATCAATGGGATATTTTAGAAAAAATTATAAATTTAGGAAACAAAATTTATTAGGATCTTATATTTAGGATCAAATTTAATTTCTAACTATATCTTATATTAAAGACAAGAGATAGCTTAAGTTAGGTTATGTCAGCTAACTAGCCTAATTATCCCAAAAATCTCAAAAACAAATGAACCGAATTTTTTTTAATATAAAGGCCAAAAATGGCAATAAAACACTAGTTAGGTTATGTCAACTAACGAGCCTAATTATCCCAAATTTCGACTATGCTACATCATGATCAAAGTTGCCACGATAATCAATTTGAATGTGTTTGTTTCATTTTTTTTCTTTAATTAGAGAGTTTAGCATCAGCAACTTAAGTAAGATCACAAGCGAAATTAAACCCGTGACTACTTCTCACTTTCAGAAAACTTTATGTGATATTAGATCACGAGAACATTGTTATTGGTTTGCTCCTTTAGAAACATCATCAATCATGAAGAATATTTCGATTTAATCATTGGGATTTGGAGATTTTAGGAGAAAGTATCTGCCAAATTTTGAGATTAAATACTCCATATTCATTATTTTAAAAGAAAGTTATGTTAATATATATAATATAAAAACTCTAATAAATAACATAATTCATAAATATAATTTATTTTTGGGCTTCATGCATCACAGAGCACGGCATTTGCCAGTTATAAATTTTTATAAAATATGACTATTGTTTTTATGTTTATTAATTATTTTTTATATCTATCAACATGTTTAGAATTACAACAAAAAGTACACGGTTAGTAAATAATTAAATTATTGGATCAAAATAATAAATAATTTATATTCAAAAAAAAAATAATAAATAATTAAATTTTAATATTGATTTATTTTTCATTTCATGAAAAGTATTGAACCATTTTATCAACCGAGATTCATAATACCACTAAATTTCCTGTGAATTAGCAAAAATTCAAATTAAAATAGAAGATTCTAATTTCCAAGTTACATTTCTGAAAAAATTAAGGAGCTCATTTCAACTTAAAATAACTTCTTTTAAAATTATCATCAATTAAGTTAATTATCAATAATTAATAAAATTAAACACAGTTTTTAAAAGCTCATTTAATAAATTCAATCAACTAGCACGTATGTAGACCAACGGGTTCATTGCAAATTTCATTTTTATATATGTCTGTTAGCCACAGTTCCTCTGCAAAGTTTATATCAGGCCCTAGCCTCTTGTAAATAAGAATGAATTACAAATAGACAAGTGTAGGTAAAAGGATTGTTCAAGAACTATTATACAAGGCCACTAGCTTGTACAACATTTACGATTGAAGTGGCTGTTTGAATTAGCAATGTGGTTTTCTTTCAATCTAAATTTTGAAAACTTAAGTTAGGGTAGATGTTAAATAGTGTGATATGATTTATATTTAGATTGGTGGTGGTAAAAGTAGTTTCTTTCAAACTGAAACTTGTTTGAATGATTAACAGAAAAGCAAATTTAGATGTAAAATAACTGAAAATGATATTTATTAAATAATACATATTTATGTTATAGGTATATTGTAACACCCCAAATTTTATTCACCAAAAATATATTATAATTATTTGAGTAATTCAATAAAATGGTAAATATTTATAAATTTGGATCTTGTGGATTTTGAAATAGTCATATTCATAAGTAAATGGACAAATTAATTCAAGAATTGAATTAAATTACAAAGGGGATAGCAAAATCATAATTTTGCCAATTTAGCCCAAGATTAATTATTTTTCAATTAATGGGGGTTAATTTCAATTAATCAAGGAAAATAAAAGAAAATGCAAAAAATGGATTATTCTTGATGGAATAAAATCAAGAATTTGGGGAATTGTGGGGAATTATATATAGTTCAATTATATGAATTATGAAATATATGAAAAACATTTTTTTTCTCCTCTACCTTCCCTAAAATTCGTCCAATACATGGAAAAATAAGGGAAAAAGTTAGTCAAACCCAATTGAACATGAATGATGACAAGGGATGACCTAAAGCAAAAGAGTATGGTGGGAGGTATGGTTGGAGGGATGGTGTACATGAGAGGTGGAGAAATCCCAACCATTGGCTAGATTAAGGGCTAGGATGAGGTATGAAGACTAAAATACTAAAACACACTTTCTCCCTTCCCTTGTGCATATTTCGGCCAACCATAGAGAAAAGGAAGAGAGAGTGAGTTTGTGAAGCTCTTGAGGTTAGAGAGAAAGAAAAAGAAAATCAAGGTAAAAGCTTGTGTTCCAAAGTGATTTAAGCTTCTTATTTTGTGTAGTCATCCTCTAATTTCTTATTCTTCATGTTAATCATGGTTTAGCAAGCTAATCTTCAAGGTTGAGGAGAGAGAGAGGACGTCCTAGAGAGAGAAACATCAAAGATCAAGAGGTAATTTCCAAAATCTTAACATCTTAGTGTATTGAAGTTGTTGTTGGTGATTGTTGTTTGGTTTTGTGATTTTTGGGTTGAGTTGTAAAATTAGAAAAGTCATAACCCTAAGGGGTTATGCTGCCCAAAATCCATTAAATCATGGTTAATAAGTTTTTAAATGAGTTAATCAAGGATTAAAAGTGGAAAAGTACAAGTTTTGGGAGCTAAAACACAAAACCTCATTTTTTCCATTTTTCCCTAATAATTTCGGCCAGAACCAGAAATGGTACTAGGAGTTGGATCTTCATGAAATAAATGGTTCCATTGGACACAGTGGATAAAAATAAGTGGGGTTACAGTTGGGCACTTTTTCGATAGAGGCCGAAAAAGCATAATTACGAAAACGCCATTGAAATCACTAAATATTGGCTGTCAAGGGTATTTTCATAATTTGACACTGAATTTGGTGATTTCGAGCCTTGAAATGGATTCCTTGTGCGAAAATAAGTCAAAATAGGTTTGGTCAAAATTTTGGGAAAACGTGCCATTGGGTCGGGTACGGCGGGGCAGGGCCGGGTTCCCGGGGGCATTTTTGTAAATTTTCACCATAGACTAATATAACCACAATAAACACTATGGAAGAGTCTAAAATGATATTTGGATAGATTATGACCTATTTCTGGTATATTTAATATTTTAGGACCTAGTCGGACGTCGGGACAGCACGCTTTACGAGACACTATTAAATAGAAGATTATAAAGCTTTGAGATAGGGACATTATCCTTCACACACTATGCCATAAGTTATGTGATTGTGTGGTTGCCATTATTTTGTAAATGCACTTTATTAATTAACATGAATTGTCTAGAGAGAGGCTGTTAATACCAGTGTGCACTTACACTGGGAGTTGGCGGATGACGAACAGGTGTAGATTGTGGGGCTGAGCCCTACTCATGTATACATGACGATAATGTGTTTATATTGTTCATTAATTTATGTATACCTTGGCGCATGGCATATTTACTTTTCGCATTCTCTATGAACGATATTATGTCTCTACGGGGATTTTTCGGAATCTCACCCTATTTTTAAACAAATAGCTCAGCAGGCACCAGTGGGGCAAAGGGAAAAGACGTAGACGCCGGAAAGTGAACGGCACGTGTCTCAAGGCGAGGATAAGATCGTGGTCATAATTAGTCTATTTTGTGATATTTTGGTGAAATTTGTAAATATTAAAACTTCCGTTGTATTTTCTGTTTCTGTCGACGAACGATATTAGAATTGTAAACGAATATTTTTATCTGTACAATTATACTTTTCTGTATGCCCATTGACTTCCGTCTTTATTACTCTTCGAATATCAAAATGGAAACGGGTGTTGACATATATAATGTGATAATTTTAAAATAAATATTGAAAATAAAATTATAAAAATAAAAATAAATAAAAATATTTAATATAATAGTAGAAAAAATTGTACATACTAAAAATCATTTAATTAGATGTATTCAATAATACAATAAATAAAAATAAATCTAAATATAAAATTTATTACATCTTGATACCCATATATCCTAAATAAAAATACAAATATATCTCATATATTAATTATCTAAACAATTTGTTACATCTCGATA
Organism: Inga laurina; assembly: GCA_963855925.1. NCBI lineage: Eukaryota > Viridiplantae > Streptophyta > Magnoliopsida > Fabales > Fabaceae > Inga > Inga laurina. Next base: position 13,119,338 of record OY979711.1, read on the forward strand.
CCCATATATTTCAAAAGCGAGTAAGTGAGTATGCATGAGTTAATTACCTCCAATCCTAAATGTGTAATCAAAAATAAAAAAAAAAAGAATACCTCTGTTCCTATATATATATATATACATATAACCTAATTTATAGTTTTCATTGCATTACAAACTAGGTCCTACAAACTATACTACATACGAAGTCCTATATTTAGAATTAGACGAGTATATAATTATGATCCAGATATGGGATAAAATATAGAAGAAGAGTGAGATATATAGGTGAAAACTTGTTATTTCTCTGTAACTCCATGCAAATTGTACTACCTTTGGTTCTCATTCATAGTATGAATTACATCCGAATGAAATTTTATATAAAGGCCGGAGGTAGTATTATTATTTCTAATTTTTAATAACTGTTCGTGATATCACTAAAAAAAAGTCATTAATATATGAGAGAGAATGTAATGTAAATATAAAAATTGTTATTTAAGAGTGGATAAAATATAAATGTATTCCATTTCTAAACAAAATTAATAATTATTTAACCGCATCTCATTAAGTCTCGTTAGTTTGGCCTTTTAGGTGATATGATTGGAGTTGGATCCGAGTGGCCTATTGCATTTTGAAAAAGCGGTGTCTTCTTCTTTTTGTTTTGTTTTTTTTTTTTTGGCAGAGAAAAGGTATGTCTTCTTGAAACAAATAAATGCCTTCTAATAGGTATTGAAAAGTAAATGTTGATAGGGAGAATTTAAGCAACATAAAGCAACACGGACAACATTTTGTACAAAATAAAATCAAATAAGATTTAAAGTGATATCTTTTCTTATCTAATTAAGAAAAGGCTAAGATCTTATGAAATTTTCAAAACAAAATGGAAAAAGTGTGTCTCCATTATAGGTACTGCACGGAAGGAGAATGTCTCCATTTAACTTTCTTTCCTCTCCGTTTATTATTTCTATCCTTGAATCAACTTTTCAGTATAATGGTTGAGATCATTTAATACTCACACATATTTATATGTAAACTATATTAAAATTTAATATGAATACATCGACGTTGTAAAATTTTATTGAAATATTTTATATTTTTATCATTTCTATTTATCTTTCTCTCCATTTAGCTTTATTAATATACTCATTTGGTTCTATACTTCTATTTATAAGTCACTCCTAGTAACAGGTTTACATGAATAGAGAAAAACATTACACTTGCTTAAAATTAAACAACCTTCATCTTAGAAACGCCCACAATTTTATTTTTTGAGGTGCAAAAATACCCATGAACTTTTTTAAAAAGTGCACCCAACACCATAAAATTTTTTCTGGGTGCGAAAATGCCCATGAACTTTTCAAAAGTTTATGGTGTTGAGTGCACTTTTTAGAAAAGTTCATGGGTATTTTTGCACCTCAAAAAATAAAATTGTGGGTCCCACAAAACGGACGTTTGTACCAATTAACGGTTTGACATTTTTGCCCCATTTTGAGAAGTTCATGGATATTTTTGCACCTAAAAAAAGTTTATGGTGTTGAATGCACTTTTGAAAAAAATTCATGGGTACTTTTGCACCTTAACCCTTTAATATACACTATATAGCCAATGAAGAAAAGCTTATGCAATAATAAATGAATGAAAAAATTGTGTATTTCATATGAAAAAAATTAACAATGTGACTTGCTTATGAATAAGACCAAAAAAATATTCCACTTTCTTAATAAATAAGATTAGACGAGTATTACAAAATAAAACACCCACACATTATATATATAAAAAAAAAAAAAAAGCGACTACGTATGCTGGAGCCTCAAAGCCTGTGTATTCTCTTCTTTGACCAAGTAGGTATTTTAAGAAGCAACAATATTATTACACCAAATATTAATTGAGTATGGTATATATAATTAGTGTTAAAGTTGATTATTATAAATTAAATGTGAAATTGATATGTCGTGAAGAATTTGATAAAAGCTGCACCAACTGTACGTGGAGGATGAGAATGGACCATATACGAAGGATGAGAGTGAAGATGAGACGCGTAAAGGTTGCCGTGCGGAGAATCGTAAAATCACAATAGACAAACATTTTGGAAAGTGGAAACTATTCCTCCAATCCAACGTTGACAAATAGTTGTCCCATCGGCTAATTAAAATTTGGATTCGAAGATATTTAATAAAATGATATGCTCCTTCCTGCCTCTAATATTTTGTACGATTGATATTTATCTAATTTAATTAAATTAAAAAAAAATAGTTAAAATTTGTTAGTATAATATATATTTACCAAGGTACTCTCGCAATTTTCTCATTTGCTCTTCTCCCTAATTATTTTTGGGTTAAAGGTCATTGTTACTCTGGAAGTATTCCTTTAGGACCAATTTTACTCCTGAAGTGTTAAATTTAGAGCAATTTTGTCTTTACAATTAATTGACTGTTAGTCGGGGTAAATTTACTCCTAACTGAAAATTTTCGGGGTAAATTCACACTTTAATAAAGGTGACATAGATGACAAAATGCACTGGAAGTTTGAACTTAAGAACAAATTTGCCCCGACTTACAGTCAACTAACTGCAAGGGCAAAATTGTGGGCTGATATACTTCCGGGGCAAAATTGGCCCCAAGGAAATACTTCCAGGGTAAAAATGACCTTTAACCCATTATTTTTGAGGGAGAATAAATAAGGGTAGATTATAAAAATAATGATAAGTATGAAAATTATGTCTTATATTTAGAATTAAGATCAATTCCTAAAATAAATCTTATATTAATTAAGGACTAGAGGGAGTATGAGTTAGACAAATGATTTGTTTTGATCATAGATATAAGCCCTTAACTAATTTTGTCTCACAAATTGATAATTTCTATCACAGAGATATCCCTTTTGATTCCAATATTAAGCGGTTTTCATCACGGTATAGTCCCAATATAATACATACATGAATTAATTAAAGAGGGTATTTTGGAATAATAAACACTTCCTTATAATAAATAAACTTGACCACTTTCTTTGATATCTCCGTAATTAACTATCAACAGGAGGAGGAAGTATTATTAGACATGAAACATATTTATAAGCTTGCATTACATGTTTATAGTTTTTGATTTGATCAGGTGAGGTCAAAACTATGAAATGATACTAGTCGGGGGAGCGATAATTATGATTCAAAATACTAATGATTTTTTTTTTTTTGGAGTGAAAAATGCTAATTAAAAATTGATAGATATCGAATCACAGTGTTGCAAGGGTAATCAGGGTTGGAGTCTCAATACAAATCATACGTTTAGGTTTTAAATATAGCTCTCAATTTATAATTGAGATTCACGTTTGTATATATCTGAATTATATATATGATATTTGCAAATTATTTTTCAGCAAATTTTATCAAAAACCAAACCATCATTAAATAAATATTCTGAGTAATATATATATTTGTTATAAATATTTTTATCTTTTACATAAAAAATAAAAATGAATTGTTAGTATCATGCATTATATATTAGAAACCTTTAAAACTTCCCATTTAAGAGGACTCGGATTGATGACTAGGCAGTAGGGGCACTGGATGGTTGCATGCTTTTATAAATTTGATTAGACCTTGCAATGCGGCTTACAGGCTTATTAGGTGTGCTTGGTTCAGTTTATTAGACAGAAATAAGCCCGTTTTTGGACAATAAAACCAAATAAAACGTGTTATATTTTTGTAGTGTTTGGTTCAGCTTATTTTAATTGTATCACGGGTAGAATAAGCTACTTATTACATCAGCTCCTCACTATGTTTGTGTTTGATATCACTTATTTTTGGATAATAAATCCTTATTACGCAAGCCGAGATAAAACTCTTTTAACATACTTACCTCGTATACCGTGAATCACGATTTATAAACACTTATTGCCCAAAAATAAATCACTCATCCAAACATAAATCACATTACAGAAGTTGACTTTTCTATTAAGTCATTTTTAATAAGTCAAAATCATAATAAGTCATTTTTCCTACCGTTATCTCAAACACGCACTAAATATTAGAGCTGACCAGATGATAACTCAATTTTTTTAATGAAATTATTTATAGATCACCAACCCATTAATTGTCAAATTCTCGTATCACATGTTGATGGAAAAAGAATTCTCTCATGTCAAACTATCGGGAGTTGACTTTCTAAATTTTTGTTTTTATATTTCTAGCTCATAAAAATCTGTGTCAGCTCGTTCTTATTAACCTTGTGATAATTGAAAATTTGGTTAGACTTACAATTTCACATTTGTTCAATCACTCTTAAATTTGTACTAACTTTTTAGATTTGATCATTTTCAATACACTCATATGTGAACTTGGAAATTTCTTTGCTAAGTGTGATAAATATGAATGTTGATGGATTTAATTTTAATTATTTATATTTAAAGTATATTAATTAGATCAAATTGTTGTCAATTTTTTATATTTTAATTATCTAATCATATATTTTTTTATAGATAGTTATTGATAAAAATAAACTTTTGTAAACTTACGATTCAAATTTACATTCCTATCATAAGTTTACTTTGGATCCGTTTGATATGAGAGATTTGGAGGGAAGGGGAGGAGACAAAAAATTCATGAGTTCGTTTTAAAACAATTGAAGAAATGAGGTTAGAAAATTTTAATAAAAAAAAATGTAAGACAAAAGAACAAAAAAATTAATTAAAAACTCTTAATCTTACTTCTTTCATTTTTTCAATTTCAACTAAAAAAAAAAAAAAAATCCTCCGCTCACCTTCCTTCCCTTCATACAAAACAAGCCCTTGGACTCGTGAACTTGATAACTTTATTCATATTATTTAGCTAGTTTCCTCAATCCGAGATGTAACAATTCATCTCATTTATTTTGTGGCCATAAATAATTCATTTCATTTATTGATTTCGCCTTCGTTCAATCATAATGGAAATTTAATAATGCAATGTATATTCTTATAATTAGATCGCTCTCATATCTTAACTGTACTGAAAATGACTAATCAGCTGCAGGATTTTGAGAATTATATAATTTTTTAATAAATATTTTATATTATAATATAAAAATACTATTTAAATATTTAATTAATATTTTTATCTAAATGAAGCTTAAAATATTATTTTTGGTTTGAATACTTATGATGTACATTTACATGTCTTAGTATCAAATTAGGATATATAGCCATGCATTGTTTTAATAAGAAGGAGTTAAACTATTTTATAACTTGTCATATATTTTAGGTTGCTGATTACCAATTTACTGCTAGTATTGACTTGTTATTATCTATTCAAACTAAAACAAATAAATGGCCAATTTTAAATTCACTACATGAATTTAACTCGTCTTTGTTTTTCATACTTCATATACATCCACTACAAAAAAACGTGATTTAGTAGCGGTTAAAAATGGGTATTAGTAACGGTTCTAACCGCTACAAACTATGTTAGTAGCGGTTAATAAAACCGCTACTAAATCGTGCGTTGTAAGCAGTTTTGTAGCGGTTCTATAAAACCGCTACTCAATCAAAATAACCGCTACATAGTTTGTAGCGGTTAAGCATAACCGCTACAACATCCAGAGATATTTGTAGCGGTTATATAACCGCTACAAATATAAAAAATTATATTAAGAGCTAAAAAAAGAATTTTTAATTTTGTAGCGGTTACGAAACCGCTACAAATATAAAAAATTGAAAATTTGTTGGTGCGAAAAAAATGACATTTTTTTTATTTTTTAGCGGTTAACGAACCGCTACTAATTTTGAATCTCATGAAATTAGTAGCGGTTCTTAAAAACCGCTACTAGTTTTGAATTTCTTGAAATTAGTAGCGGTTTTCAAAAACCGCTACTAATTTCATGAAATTCAAAATTGGCGCCAAAAAATTTAAATTGAGCCGAAAAAAAGCGCGTTATTTAGTAGCGGTTTCATAACCGCTACAAATATTTAAAAATTTTTAAAAAATATATAATTATTTTTTTCTGTTTTTTCAATATTAAATTAAATAGTTTATTTTGTTATTATTTTATCTTTTTCAATTAGTTTATTATTCAATAGTTTAACTTATTAATAAATAAAAAGGAAATATGTAATTGAATAGGAGTAATATAAAATTTATATTTATAGTAATATTAAGGATAGGTAGGTAATAAGGAATTATTATGTTATCTAATATAATATAATTGTGTATGAAAATGAGATACAGTTATGATATATCTAAAAAAAAATGATTAGAATAAATTTTATAGAAAGGAAAGAAGTATTCTAAAAGAAATTAAAAATCTTGTTACCATATTTGATCGTATTATTCATCTCCTCTACTCATACGAAAGAAGTTGTAAATGAGAGAAAATGAAAGAAATGTAAGGTGAAAAGAAATTGGGGAGTGTTTGAAATGAATTGTGGTAAGGGTATTTATAGGGATCCACGTACTATTTGTAGCGGTTAATGTAGCGGTTATAATTAGTAGCGGTTATTTATATTTTTGTAGCGGTTTAATATTCATAGTGCTATTTGTAGCGGTTAATGTAGTGGTTATTAGTTAGTAGCGGTTATTTATATTTTTGTAGCGGTTTAATAACCGCTACAAAGATTATTTTAATTTTTTTTTACATTTTATTTTAACAAATTTTTTGCATTTTCTGTAAAAACAAAAGCATAATTTGAATTTGATCACTCATCATCGCCATCCCTACATAGAAAAATTATTGTTATTGATGTATTATTAAATTTAAAAAATTTAATTCAAATGACATGGACTTAAAAAAACTCACCGCAGTAGAGGTAAATTGTCATCGCCTTCAGGGAAATAGTTTTCAAAATCAACTGGTTGAAATGGCTCACTCTCGTAGACGATGTTATCGCCTTCACCCATGTCGTAAAGGTCTCTTGGCTTTAAATGAACGACCATGTGCCAATCTTTATGCCTCTCGTCCTCGACATAATAAACCTGATGTGCCTCTGAAGCTAGAACATACGGCTCATCATCTTGAGAAATACCGGTATGAATCGGCCGTGAGAAATTGACTAATGTGATCCCTAGGTCGTCAGTTGTCAGTCCCTGAGAAGTAGTGGTATTTGCCCACAAACACTTGAACATCGTCACGGTGAAACGGCCTTGATAATTAAGCTCGACCACATCAAGAAGATTGCCATAGTAAGGGACGCCTCCGAACTGCATGTTGGCGTCTCTGCTGCTCGCATAGCTCCTTGTCCCAAATGTACCATGAACACCCGAATTCTATGTTTGCAATCCTTGATCCCTTGAAACAGTGCAAAACTTAAAACCATTGACATTGTATGATGTAAACCGTTTTGCATGATCAAGAGGGCCGATTGCGAGAGCTCTGAAATCTGGTGAGTGTGGGTTATGATCATTTAGTATTCTGCGCGCAAACCAGCTTGGGAATTCTCTGTAGACCCTCCTATCAACTTCCGAGGATGTCTGTGTAAGGATCCTGAGCTGACGCTTAACATGACTTCTGAATTCCCTGTAATTAATAATGGAAAGGCGTTAGTGAAATGAAAGTGAGAAATGTTATGAAAGATATAGATCGAATAACATGTGAGTGTACAATTCTTACCGTATGAAAGGTTCAACTTGAGTGCAATTAATCAAGACATGTTTATGTGCTTGGAACTTCTCAGTTGCCGTTAGTTTGAAGTTCTCAGTTGCTCCAACTGGTTTACCAACACGAGGGATAAATTCTCCTGATGTCGGCGCAGGTTCAGGACAATCGTCAACACGAGGCGGGCGGTTGAAAGCCGTCTCAAGATCATCAAAATACCTTGAGCAAAAATATAGCACCTCATCCCCTATATAGCCTTCAGCTATAGAACCTTCTGGCCATGCCTTATTCCTCACGTAAGATTTTAATTTCCCAAGGAACCTACGAAGTACAGAAGAGAAAATTGATATAAAATGATGAAAAGGACGACTAGTAAATATTAAATACGGACAATAAATTAAAGCACATGTTTAAAATGAGTACCTCTCAATCGGATACATCCAACGATATTGTACTGGTCCAGCGAGCTTTGTTTCATGAACGAGGTGGACTGTGAGGTGAACCATCACAGTAAAAAAGGACGGAGGAAAGATCATCTCCAAATGACAAAGCGTAAGAATGATTTTCGACTGCAGCTGATCGAGCTCCTCAGCGATCAAAACCTTATAACACAACTTCCGAAAGAAAGAACAAAGTTCCACCAAAATGATGGAAACATCGGGAAGAAATGTATTCTTTATAGCCAGAGGGAGTAATTTCTGCATAAGAACATGTGAGTCGTGACTCTTTAGGCCAGCAACCTTTCGAGCCTGCAAGTCGACACATCGAGAAATGTTGCTTGAATACCCATAAGGAACTTTTAATTTCTTCAACGTCGCGAGGAACACATCCTTGTTCTGTTTTGTGAGGGTAAACTTTGCCGGTGTAAATCTGTCATGCTCATCTGGCCAAGCGTCTTCACGAACTCCCATGTCGCGTAAATCTTTCCTCGCTTGAAGGTGATCTTTTGTCTTGCCGGGTTCGTTAAGCAGCGTATACAGCACATTGTCGCAAACATTCTTTTCAATGTGCATTACATCAAGACTGTGGCGAAGTAAATTATATCTCCAATATGGAAGCGTGAAGAAAATACTTATCTTCTTCCACTGCTGAGGCGCTAAAGTCCTGCGCGTCTTTTGGCAAGTTTGTGCTGAATCGTCGCTTTTTCCAAACTCGAAGTCAACATGCTTAAGCTGCTGTAAGATATCTGTACCGGACAAAGTCTGAGGTGGTCCTCTTTTCTCTGGTTTCCCATTGAAGCGATTCCGTTGCAATTTGAACTTATGCATTCCATCGAGAAACCTCCGATGGCCCATGAAGCACCACTTTCGGCTGTGGGGAAGGCGCAATGCGTCAGAGTCAAAATTGCAAGCTGGACACGCCGACCCAGTATGCACTTTCCAACCATATAATGTGCCAAGGCCAGGAAAATCACTAATCGTCCACATCAAGGCTGCACGCATGTTGAACAAAGTCTTGCTGTAAGCGTCGTACGTCTCCAAGCCGACATTCCACAGGTCAAGCAATTCCGCAATAAGCGGTTTGAGATACACATCGATGTCATTGCCCGGTGCCTTTTTGCCTGGAATGATCATAAACATAATGAAAGAGCTTTGTTTCATACACATCCAGGGGGTAAGTTGTAGGGAACTAAGACTACCGGCCAGATACTGTAACTTGTGCTAAGATTCCCGAAGGGATTAAAACCGTCAGTCTCCAACGCAAGCCGAACATTTCTGGGGTCAGTCGCAAAATCTGGAAAGTCGTTGTCAAACGTTTTCCAAGCAGCTGCATCCCACGGATGTCTTAATTTACCGTCTTCATTTTTATCAACGGCATGCCACCTCATGTGTTCAGCAGTTTTAGACGACATAAATAATCTTTGTAGACGAGGTTTCAAAGGGAAGTACCTGAGAATCTTTGCAGGTTTCTTCTTCTGCTTTTTCCCCTTCCGAATTGTCTTGTACCTCAATGTGTGACATCTCTTACACGTCTCCCTGGTGGAATCGTCTCCCCAATACAGCATACAATCATTTGGGCACGCATCAATCTTTTGGTAATTCAACCCCAACCTATTGATAATCTTCTTGGCCTCGTAGAATGTTGTCGGAATCTTGGCGTCGGGGAATGCATCTTGTAATAAGTCGAGCAACATCGACATTCCCTTATCTGTGATCCCACACAAGCACTTGATATGATACAATTTGATCAAGAAAGATAATTTAGAATATTTGCGACAACCTTGATATAAAGGACGATCTGCTTCATCCATCAAGCTGAAAAAATCCCGAGCTGCTTCATTCCCCATAAAAGCCGGCTCAGAGCCGTGCACTTCTTCGTTGAAGTTATCGCCTTGAAATCCAAACGCATCACGCACAGCATCATTCACAGGATCATCTTCATCTACTTGAACGCCTACTTGAGAACTTCGAGGAAGAGCATCGTCATATCTAATGCCGGCCTTCTCACCATGAACTGCCCAGAACGTATAGTCCTCAGGGAAAGGCTTCACAAGCAAATGTTCCTTCACAACATTTCGTGCATGCCACTTCTTGAATTTGCATTTCCGACATGGACAGACGATCTTGTCGTTACAGCTGGCGTGAGTGAATGCGAAATCCAAGAAACCGTTTAATCCGTACAAATATTCAGGAGAATTGCGCGGCAACCTGATCCATGATTTATCCATAGCTACAAGTGAGAGAGAAGAAAGTATAGAGAAGAAGATGAGTGAGAAGAGAATGACGAATGCCTAGAACCTTATATTTTGAAATTCCAACGTTTATAATTTTGTAGCGGTTCTTAAACCGCTACACCAACCGCTACAGTAGTAAAATATTAGTGGCGGTTATATATATAAAACCGTTACTAATATTCAAGCCGTTACACCTTGGGGAAATTCAAAATTTATTTGTTGAGTATTTGTAGCGGTTATATATATAAAACCGCTACTAATATTCAAACCGTTACAAGTTGGTGGGAAATTCAAAATTTATTTGTTGAGTATTTGTAGCGGTTATATATATAACACCGCTACTAATATTCAAGCCGTTATACGTTGGTGGGAAATTCAAAATTTACTTGTTGAATATTTGTAGCGGTTATATATAGAAAACCGCTACTAATATTAAAGCCGTTGGACAGCAAATTTAAAAATAATTTTTAATTTGTAGCGGTTATACATAACATAACCGCTACAAATGTGCAGAAAGGCGGCAAATTTCAAAATTCAAATGATGAGCATTTTATAGCGGTTATTATTTTAAAACCGCTACTAACGTATATGGTTGTAGCGGTTTCTTAAGATAAACGCTACAACGATATATATATATATATATATATTTGTAGTGGTTAATATTTTAAAACCGCTACTAATATATATGGTTGTAGCGGTTTCTTAAGATAAACCGCTACAACGATATATATATATATTTGTAGCGGTTAATATTTTAAAACCGCTACTAACATATATGATTGTAGCGGTTTATTATGATAAACCGCTACAAATATATATATTTGTAGCGGTTTTAAGTTAAAACCGCTACAAATATATATACTTTATTTTTTTTAAAATTTAGATATAAATAATTCATAAATTAAACACAATAAGAAATATAATTATATAAAACACAATAAGAAACAATTACTCAATAAAACTCATATATATATATATATATATATTTACAAATGTTTAAACAAAAAAAAAGTCCTAAACTAAGTAGCTGGGGGCTGATCATCTGGTGCTCCCTCAAGGACCGCTGGATCGGGCCGCTGCGCAGAGTGAACCGCACCATCGTCATCAGCAGCGGGAGGAGGAGGAGGAGGAGGAGTCGTACGCGGGACGACGTAGCGAGGGACAGGGGGAACCGCTGGATGCTGCTCGTCCGGGAACAGGCGACTCCATGCTCCCTCGAGCATGTTGTTCGCGATCTCACGCCACTGCGTCTGCTGAGCGTACATCATATCAGCATGCATCTGCAGGTGATGCTGCTGCTGCACCTGCATCTGCTGCTCCAAATCTGACCGCAGCTGGTCAATAGACTCGTCCCTCCGACGTCTGACCCTTCTAGAGCTGCCAGCCTCAGAGGCGGAGCTCCTGCCGTAGACCATGCTGGGTCTGGCGCCTATCCCCATCCCCCGCACGCGTCCGGGGTGCTCAGCCTGAGGCAGACCCGCCTTCAAAGGAGCTGTCGGGTCCACTGACCCCTGTGACTCCTCAGGCTGTGTCTGTCGCAGCTCAGCCTGCGACTGTTGCATCCGCTCCTGCCATTTTATGAAACAATTACTAATTAGCATTTTTCATTATTAACTTGGTTTTATAAAAAAATATAATAATAAAATTACTTACAATGGCCGCCTCTGCCTGCTGAGAGGTAGCAGTCCCGTCACGGTGTCTATGTGTGATGGCGTACAACTCCCCATAGTCCGTCTGACGGTTCTCCTGCTGTGCCTTCACCTCCTGAAACAAATACAAAACAATAATCAGTATTATGAAATAATCAGCTAAAAGTAAGTGATTGTTTGAAAATTTACCAGCTCGCTGTAGGTCACAGCAAAGGTCTTCGATCCTGCTGTGTGATGGATCGTCTGCTGCGCCCGAATCTCGGTGTTCCTCTGAGAAAGCTCCTGGAAAAAAAATATTAAATGTATTATAATTTAAAATTAAATACAAAATAAATTGAAATTATAATTTAATATTTAACAATTACAAAATTATATATCAAAAATCTAATAAATACATTACCTGCGCCTCAGCACTCCTCCTCCACTGGACGAAACGCGCCCAGTCGTTCGGCGGCATGCCGTCCGGGACGCTCTCGGTTAGCTGCTCCAGAGCATCGTCCCGTCCTGATCCACCTTGTGGAAGAGATGGTTCCTCCTGTTCCTCCAGGCGTCACCCATCTTCATGAGGGCGTACCTCTTCCGGTTGGCCCGGACGGCAAACCGCAGCTGAAAAAAGATTATTTAAATATTAATAATTACAAAAAACATAATAAATAAAATATTAATTAAATAGAATTAATTACAAAAAATATTAATTAAATAATTTTAATTACCTGAACCACCTCCTCCCAAGCCAGGTCCTTCGGCCCCTTCGGAACGTGCCTCCACGTCTGGAAGTGAAGGGGAAACCGCATCCAATTCGAGCCCAGGTCGTTCAGGAAGCGGTTGAGCAGGTGACCCCCATTGTGGATCGGCTGGTCAGTGCCCTCATTCCACGGCACTATAACTCGGAGGCTCCGGTCCATCTGGTTCAAACCGGCCACGTCTAGCCTCCTCGTCGAAACGTTCCCCTGCTCGTCTGCACAGTTTACCGCACGTTAGATAAATTGTAATTCAAAGTTAACATTTCTAATTTAAATAAATAATTTACTAAATTAAAAAATTAATTTACCTTCGACCTGCACCTCAAACCCAGTGGACCACGAAGACGACCCTCGTGGGTTGTTCTGGTCCCGAGCGTCCTCCTCATCGAGGAACTGCTCTATCTCCCTGAACCCCATCGGGATCTCGAACTCCTCCTCGTTCAGGAAGTCCTCAACACTAATATCTGGCCTCTCCACCTCAGGCACCTCTGGTACGGTCGTCGCCTGTGGGATCGTCTGCGGTGCCTGTGGGGGGATGGGCTGAGATGCCGCGGTACCCCTGCCTGCGCGCTGCCCCCTGCCCGGCTGCTGCCACCCCGTAAAATCGGTCTGGGGACCTCAGGGGCCTTCCCCTTATCCTGTCCTGAAGCCATATCCGTACTGTACAAATTACACAAAAAATTAGTCACATTATTATAAAAAAATATAATAAAAGCACAAATATAAATAAAATACGTGTTATATACGTACCTCAAATGCAAATACTGAGAAATACTGAGCAAAAACTCCTATACGGACGTCTGAACGCTCAAATCTCGAAGAAATCACTCAGAGAAACCTCAAGAAACAAAATGAGCAAAAGGAGAAATGAAGGACGCGGGGGGTTTAAATAGGCCAGATTTTAGTAGCGGTTATTCAAATAACCGCTACTCTAACCGCTACAAATAATTAAATTTGTAGCGATTCTACAATGACCGCTACAAAAGTTTACAACGTTTGAAATTCTGTAGCGGTTATTGCTCAGAACCGCTACAAATGGCGAGACTTTTGAAATTCTATAGCGGTTACAGGGGCAGAACCGCTACAAAATTCTGACCTTTGGTATTTTGTAGCGGTTCTGTGGTTGTAACCGCTACAAATAACCGCTACACTGTTGGCGCGCCAACTGGCGGGAATATTGTAGCGGTTTCTGTGCATTAACCGCTACAAGTTTTGGCGGGAATTTCGCGCCAAATTTGTAGCGGTTTTTTGAACTGAACCGCTACAAAAAACCTTGCCGCTACAAATTTGTAGCGGTTTAGGTAAAAACCACTACAAATACTATAATTTGTAGTGGTTTAATATAACCGCTACAATTGCACCGCTATAAAATACCTTTTTTTTGTAGTGATCCATGCATGTGTGCGCGTGTGTTCAGAGTTAAAATTACACGCGTTTCGTCTTGGACACCTATCTTTTATTTAAGGGTGTGTTTGGGAGATTTTTTTTTAATATAGTTTTTGGGAGATACTTTTTTTAAATCCAACAAATTGTTGGATTTGAGAAAAGTATCTTAGGTGTGTTTGGTCTGGGGAGGGGAGGGGACGGAGATGAAGAGGGTTATACTATCTTATTTGGTTTGTTAGAGGAGTGAAAAGAGAATCTTTTGTAGTGAGAGTCAAAAATAAAGGGAGGGAAGGGAATGTAAGCCAACATTTTGGTTTCTATCCCACTCAAAAATTTAAACTAAATGAGAGAAGATGAGTTCAATTCAGGACTTACTAAAAAGTATAAGCACTTTTGTATTTTTCTTTGTTGGCTACAATAAAAGTATAATGATTGAAAGATTAATTTTTTTCATTATCACAACTTATTCTTAAAATTTAATATGACACACCTCACATGAGCTGATGAGCAGTTGAGCTCTAGTCTAGCTAATTTACAATTCTCCTGTCATTATCTTTCTTTATTCAATTCCTTCCTTTTTTTTTGTTTAATTATTGTTGGTGGATATCAATAGAGTTAATTTAGAAAAAATATCGATAAAGATGTAAAATAAATCTTATATTTAAAACCAACATCAACCCCCCAATTAGATCATATATTAATGGTGTGTTTGGATTGATAGAAAATTAGGAGGAGAAAAGTGAAGAGATATTAATATCCCTCCTTGCCTTCTTGTGTTTGGATGGGGGGGGGGGGGGAGAAGAGGGAGGAGAGAACATATATAATATTTACAATGACAATAAATCCCTTATTTAATTTTTAACCCATTTTTTTCAAGAAATTCCATGAAAAATAAATTCAAAAAAAATTAACGCAATCAAATTAAATATTAAAGTCAAATTAAAATGAAATTATTTTTTATATTGTATTTTAAAATAAAAATATTAAGCCAAATATATTTCCTAACAAACTAAAATAATAAAAAAGTTAAAATAAAAATAAACATGTATTAATGATGATAATATCTTTGTATCCAGATTTATTAAAATAAAGTAAAAGTTTCCTTAAGAAGTTTAAGCTTTTTTATTTCATATATAATTTATAATTATAAAAATAACAATATTATTATTATTAAAGTAAATTTAAAATATAATATACGAATACCATAGTATCACCAAATAATAGGATCTATGCATATGACAGATTAGAGATGGAAAAAAAAAAGGAAAAAGAAAAAAGAAAATACTGTATAAATATATATATATACCAAGAGTAAAATACTTTAACTATCCTTTTATTTTATCTTAATTACACAAAACTTTCCTCTATTTGGAAAACATACACTTAAGCCTAAATCATTAATATTGTTAAGAATATTATAAAAAGATTCTAAAAATATTTTTTAGTTAGAATTTATATATAAAATAAAATTTAGTTACAAATTTACCCTTAATACTAAATCTCAAATTTTAATTGATGACTTATAAATATCACAAACTTTTAAAATTTGAGTAAGTTTTTTAAATGTTAGTAGAAAAAAAATTTGAGATTATAAATTTAAATGACTTATACAATTTCTCAAATCTATATAGTTTATTATATTTAATAGAAAAAATATGTTTGAAATACATTTTTAGTCATTTAAGAAACTAAAAAAAATAAATTTTAATAAATATGGTGAAAAATTAAAATCATAAATTTTATAATCTCATAATTAATAAATGTTTAACATATTAAAAATTTAAAAAATCTACTATACTTAAAATTTAGTGATATAAATTTTTTTTCACCCCTATATATATGTGCTTAAATAGTTCTAATGTTAGAGCAGTATTTTGGTAAAACAAAAGTCTAAAAGTCAAACTTAACAGTCAACTGATATTTTGGGTTGATGGAAATAGAATCTCAAAATATAAAGGAGGTTTGTGTAACATACATTTTAATTTTAAAGGAGGTATATATGAATTTTCAAAATATAGGGGAGATCTATGTAATTAAAACAAAACAGAGAGATTGTTAGAGTATTTTACTTATATATTCATTTGTCATTCGTATCATTTAAAAAAATGCAAAGCTTTTTACACAAAAAAATTTGAAAAAACTTTCATAGTGGCCAGATACCATGAAAAACGCTTAATGCAGAAGGCAATCAAAAACGAAAAAAGAAAAACCTATAATGCAATTTAT
This sequence comes from Inga laurina, assembly GCA_963855925.1. Classification (NCBI taxonomy): domain Eukaryota; kingdom Viridiplantae; phylum Streptophyta; class Magnoliopsida; order Fabales; family Fabaceae; genus Inga; species Inga laurina. The sequence goes on from OY979711.1 coordinate 13,135,551, forward strand.
AAAGGGAAAATTGCATCGTCCCAAACAAAAATAAAAATACCACAGAAAAATATTTTAAAATTTTAAATTTGAAGTCCTGTGAGATATTTTTGTAATATATTTTAAATGTGAAAAATCTATAATATTCTTAATGAATATACAATCATTTGTTCCCTTTTTCTATTTAATCAATGGGGTTATTTTGAACTTTTCATATTTAGAATATATTACAAAAATGTCTTACGGGACTTCACTACAAATTTAAGATTTCAAGGGACTTTTCTATTTTTTTTTCTCTTGCTTGGGAATTAGATGCAATTTTTCCATTTATAAAAAGGATAATGACAGAAAAAAAAATTGAAATTGCAAAAATCTTAAATCAATTTGTTATTAAAAATTGATAAGGTAATAACGAAATATGATAGATAATTCACAATTTATTTTATGAATAATAGCTTATTTGAGTTTGTTATTTCAAAAAAAAAAATTCTATAATTTTCCCTTTATAAAAGCAGGTGAGGTCAGGTGCAGAATGATGATTGCGGTGGCGAGGCAGGCAGTGGACCGGCAATCACATTTTCTGTTAAAAATTCCTTCATCTCTGGGGAGAAAATTTTTGGAGAAAATACATGGGACTCAGACTCACACCATTTTTTTTCCTTTCACTTTTCTCTTGTATTTTTTTTTTCAATCCAAATAAGAGAAAATGCAGTTCCCCTGGATTTTCTTCCTTACTTTTTAACACACTAAGTATCACAAGATTATATTCACATGTAATAAAAATTATGAAAAATAATGTCTTTTATAGATTATAAATAGTATATTTCTCTAGATACGATCTAATTAGATGAACGCTTGCACATTGCATAACATTGGAATAATAAACAATATTATTAATGATTTTTGAAAAGCATGATTTACTATATGTTTAACATTTCATTATATATTTTTATTGTCCATTACATTAAGTTTAAAAAATTGAATGATACGTTTCATGATTTGAATGAATAATATAATCTGGTATACAATTTTATTATATTATATAATAGTATTGATTGATATTAATTCTAACTTTTTTAATAAAAATTGTTCCAAAATTTCAATATACTGAATATTAATATATATCTTGTTAACCATATAATGAAAGTGGGAAACCATTTAGATACAAAAAGAAAAAGTATAAATGACCCAAGTTACAAGGAAGGAAGAGGATGGGAAGGAAGAGGCAATGTTTCGAATCAGTTAAATTCTGTGGGCGGCCTGTGGGATTAAGCACTGAATAAACAAGTGATTATAATCTATAATCAAACTTGAATAATTTATACCATATTATAATCTATAATCTATAATTTTTTCATGCACATATATATATATATAAAGATAGCGACAATTTAAATTTATAAAAAATGTATTCGCACATGACATTGTTTTGAAAAGCAAACAGGATCATATGGTCCAACCGATTTACTATTAACTTGATTTGGACGTAAAATTCATTTTTATAGTTTTGAGTTAGGTTGGGTTGGAGTTAAGTCATCATTCAAGTGACATGGCTTGCTTGAAGAAAATTAAAGGAGGTGACGGTGAAAAAGACTGAAAAATTTAAAAACTTGTCAAAAAATAAAAGAAAACAATTTGGACGACCTTCGTAGAAAGAATAATAGATTTTAGAACTATTTTTAATCTTACGGTATAATTGTATTGATAACTTTATACATCTTGGTCTTGTTGTGCTGATGACAGTTTGACTTATTATAGATTTATTTTGTATGCGTGTGTGTATATATTATGCATATAATCATTTTATTTTTTATCTTCTCGGTTCTAATGTTGTTTTAACCCATTGAATCATGAAAATTGAAACCTATTTTTACCTATCTGATTTTACGTTCAGTCCCACCTTTTAAAACATTGATAATTTCACTAGGGCCAATTGGTTTGCACAAAAAGCTCACGTTTAGTATCCCACAGTATTTTGAACATGATAGTTTCTAATAGAAAGATATTTATGCCTAGCAAAAATTTAAAAAATAAATCATACTATTATTTATGTAATATTTCAAATTTTACATTATCTAAAAAAACCTACTCCCGACCCTCATATTTAAAAATTGCTACAGCCAAACTTATGGATAAATTAATACAAAAAAAAAAAGGGGGGGCCAAAACACCGGGGAAGGATCCAGAAGTTATTGTAAACAAGGGGCCTTGTGTTTGAGTGTTTCCCTTTGGGCAACAAGAGGGCTCATTATCAATGGGTGTTGGTCCAAGTGGTAAGCGACTTAGTTCCGCTTAAGTAAGGTCTCGGGTTCAAGCCTTGTGTATGCAGAAAATTTCTATTGGGAGACTCTCCCACTATAGTCAGGTGCGCGACAAGGATCGGATCCGGATGTAGTCGGGGCAAAACTCCAGTAAACCGGATGGGCAACAAAAAAAAAAAAAAAAGAGGGGTCATTAAACTTAACTGAGAGTTTGAGACAAATTTTAGAACTTTAATTTCCAAACCCAAATTCAGAGTCTTCTTTACATTTTTAGGAGATGAAAACAAAAATTATGGGGTCCACCTCCAGAAAAAAAATCCATTCCTGGAAAAAATTAAAGGCCAAGATCAAAATCTAACAATTTAAAACGCATTAGTTAATTTTTTTAATTAATATAATTATCAATCAGTCAACATAATCAAATATAAAATTTTTAATAATTCATTTTTTGCCAAAAAAATTTCTAATAACTCCTAGAAGATAGAGAAATATAACTTATGGTTTAGATTTTGAAGGTTAATACATTGTTGGTCCAAAAAAGTTTGCCTTCATTTTTTTTTTCTCATTTTGATTTTGATTCTTAAGTTTTAAATCACAACCACAAGTTTCATTTGGTTTGAAAAATTGGTCTCCATAATTTAATAAAAACTTGAACCATTTTCTTCTTAAGGGACTAAAACTTATAATTTAAACTTTGAAAGGCTAAAATAAAAATTAAGAGCAGACTTGATAGACCAAATATTATATTAGCTAATTTTGTGTGATCTAACTGATAAATTATGAGATCAGATTTCCAAGTATTACATTGGGCCGAAAAACTACTTGAGTCCCGGCCCATTGCAGAGTCCCAATTTGTGCCTTATGTTTCGTCCCTGTCACCTTGCAGTGGTTTCAGTTCGGGTGGTTTGCATTTTCAGAAGCGAACAAAAAGGTTAGGGTTCTGAAGTTCATCAATCTGTATTCACGGCAATGGAAGCCATCACGGAGGGTGTAAACAACATCAATATTTCAGATTCGTACAAAAAGAATCGTATTCAAGTCTCTAATACCAAAAAGCCCCTCTTCTTCTACGTTAATCTGGCGAAGGTTAGCCGCTCCACCTTCAGTTTTTGTCAGTACTTTTTGTATTTCTAGGAGGGTTAAAAATGGTTTTATTCTTTCTGGAAGTTTCATTTCCTCCAATTTGTAGTTTGATGGTGGAGAATTAGTTTCTTTAATCCTGTGGTTGTATAAAGGATAAACGGTCAATTATCTTCCTTCTTAAAGTAGTTGGGTTTAAAAGCTATTTTCCTTTTTGACGTTTTGTTTTGAAACCTTGAACATTTGTGTATTGAGAATTCATTTATTGGACTCATTATCTTTCTTTAACTGGTCTGTTACTGCGTTTTTATTGCAGAAGTATATGCAACAACACAATGAGGTTGAGTTGTCAGCACTTGGAATGGGTATAAAGTCTTAGCTAAGTCCTTCCTTTTATATTCTTTGGGCCATTATTCGGTTTTTCCGTTTTTCACATACACCTTGGTAATTTGAAGCCTTACGCTAATGTTTTTTTTTTCCATTTTGCGGCATGTAATCTTTTGGAGCATTAAAATAAGAAGTCATACGTTGTTTGTGCTGATATTGAGAACAATGGGAGTACGCCATTCATTAGTAACTTGAATTTGTTCTTTTAAGTGATCAAAGCATTTGACTTACAGATTTAGAATATGGCTAGTATGATTTGGTTGATAAATATATCAGAGCTTAGGAAGGAATAAGTGGACAATTTACTGATGTGTTTCCCCCTTCCCATTTCTTGCTCTCTTTGTTTACTGAGCAAATTTTAAAATGATTTTAAAAATGAAATTATTTTAGAATGTAGACTGAGCTCAGGCGCCCGGGGGGGGGGGGGACGCAGCATACATGTTTGGGCCTTGAAGGAAATGAAACTAGATGGATGTGTGGAGGGAACTACTAGAATGCCAGCTCAACAATAAATTTGTAATTGCTGATTGGGACTATGTTCCATTGTTTAAGAGCTGGTGGAGTAAAGCCAACATTACTGTATAAGTATTTAATGTATCTAAATGTGAACAAGTTTATTCATCAAATGGCATTGGACGTGAAGAAAAGTTAATGATGAGTAATGCTGGAAATATTCTAAATTTATTGCATATGTAATTTGAAAGAAAAATTGTTTTGCTTTAGAATCAAATTTTACAAAGATGCATTAATTTGTGAAGCAAAGTTTTGCCTGTATGCCATTATGGTTTGTTTGGGAAAAATGGGTAGGAAGAGAAAATGGAGCAAATGAAAATTTATAGTGAATCTAGGGTAGAGTCTAGATTCTAGATATGATTAACACTGATGTTTTCCATTTCCACCTTGTTATCCTCATTTTCTTGGCGGGTTATATCATCAATGTATTGTTTTAGTGCTTGTTTTGAAACACGATTGGTAAGCATGTTCATGTTAGTCGAGACAAAACTCCTCTCATGTAAATCACTATTGAAAAGCTGCGGAGTTGCAGATAATTGGGAATTACATTTAAGTATGCTGTCACATTGCTTTTTAAGCTCAAGGCTGAAGCGTACTAATTGTAATGTTTGTCATTCTATGTCTGCTTGCTTCCTCCTGTTGTTTTTGGACAGTTCTTTTGCTTCCTAGGGACAGTAAAACAACATTGCAAAAATGAAATGTATTTTTTGTCCCTTCTAGCATTATCTCTTCCCCACTACATCCCTATGTTTTGAGATGTTTTCTAATTTATTTAATTTTTATATTTTCAGCTATTGCCACAGTGGTTACTGTTGCTGAAATTTTGAAAAACAACGGGCTTGCTGTTGAAAAGAGTAAGATACTATCTTCTTCACCTTTCCTTGTTTGGGAAATTTTACTCCCATTCCCCACTCGTTTTTTTATCACTTATCGGCCTTGTGGGAAAGGGTAGAAAAAATGAATTTGACTTATGATTGAATCATAATGCAGAAATCATGACATCAACTGTTGACATAAAGGATGATTCTAGAGGTAGACCTGTCCAGAAGGCCAAGGTAAGGGTGGAAACTCAACTTGCTGTTCCCACAGAACATGTATTTTTGGGATGTCTTAGTCATCCTGATTGAATAATCTTGGGTTTTGTTTTATTACTTGGCTCATCAAAGTCTGACATTTACTATAACTTAGTGTAGATTGAAATATTACTTGGGAAGACAGAAAACTTTGATGAGTTGATGGCTGCTGCTGCCGCTGCCGCTGAAGACGGTGAAAATGGAGACGTTGAGGAGCAGGGCGCATGAAGCGTGTCAGATACTCTCCTGAATCTGGTGAAGATATGTTCTGTGTGGTGATGACTTGCATTTTTGTTCCTAGGATTTAATAGCCAAGCATAGAATTCATTTCAGACTAACCTGGAACGTATAGTTCCAAATTTCTCCCTAGAAAAGGCTTTTTGTGTTGTCTATCCTTTGTTCCTCTTGCTGCCTCGTGGGATCACTTTTTCGTTATTCAATAGTGAGGATGCATTGTTATGTTCCCTGATTCTCAAGAAGTGGTGATATCTGCTCTTGCCAATTCTAGTCTTCTGACATCTTTGATTACAGCCCAAACTGCGAAAGGTGAAGACTTGGTTCAATGATCACTCCCTAATATAACATATTTTTGTTTAAAATACTACCTCTCGATGTTTAACACGGACGAGATTTTATATTAAAGATATGAGTGATATTAATTTTTTTCACCAAATATCTCTGAACTAATCATAAAACTTGTTGACTAATTAACCAAACTGTTCTAATTAATCAGGAAAAAAGATATTGTGTACTAATCGAAAATTTGATAATTTAATCAATGAATAAAAAGTTTAAAGGGAAAATTTTAGAAAAATACCTTCAAAATTTGAAAATCTCAAATAACTGATTTTCTACTAAAATGAGTTGTGAATTATTAAGTATAGTCAATACCTAAACTATCATAGGAAACAAAACTAATTTGAGATTTTGATAATTTAAAGGTATTTTTCTGAAATTTTCTTAAATTTTAAAATTTTAAAAATATCAAAATAGATATTTTTCCAATTATATATTACTTCCCTCGGTTTTATTTATAAGCAACTTTCTCTCTTATTGGGCTAGTATGAGCAATTTTCACTTTTTGTTTGAAAATGTAAACTTCTTTTTTCTATTTTACCCTTGTTAAAAACTCATTATCTCTCATACTTTTTACCTATTCTCTCTCCTATACTCTTTTAATAAATAGAGGCATATATGAAAAAAAACATGTCATTTTTTACACACTTATTACTTTTAACTACCAGTTCGTTTTGCGCAATCAAGGAGAAAGTTGTTTATAAATAGGGCCGGATGGAGTAATTCATAAAAATAAAAATATGTTAAAATTATATGGACTGAATTGTGGTGAGTCAATTTAAGGACTGAATTGTACTAAGTCAAAGTATGAGGATTGTGTTACAATTGAGTCAAAGTTATAGGACCAAATAGTTTAATTTTTCCTATATTATTGGCATATTCAGAAATTATATAAAATTATAAGGGCTTTAAATCCAAATTCAAAACCAACATGCACACGGACCGAAAATCACAAATTCAGAGAGGGAAGAGATACCAAGTGATAAAGCATCTTGTCCTACCAATCAAGAACAAAATGTCTCACATTCTTTGACACAAGATCTTCATCTGTAGTCAGAGCAATATCCTCCAAGGTGTCCCAACGACCAGAAAGGTGGACATTCAATTTTTAGCAGTTCTTTGTGAACCTTGGTATTGACCCCAACATTGAAAACATCAAATTTTGTGGTAAATCTGGAAAAACATAGAACCATTCAGAGCAAACTCATTGAACCAGCAAATCAATTCCAATATACTTCATCAAACGGAGACATACCTGATAACTTATTCACTTCTGTAGCAAAGAAAAAAAGGCACAGACCAACAACTGGCTCAATTTGCTGAAGTGTTGAGGTAACAAACAACAGCAGTTTTTTCCCACTTAAGATTTTGCTTCGCAAAGGAAATGCATTCCCAAAATAGCTTGAGCGATGCAATCTTGTTGCATTGATTAAGAGACAACAAAGTCGCAGTGGACATTTAAAGCATATATGATCTTCCTGGATCCTTTTAATGGAAAATTTACCCACCAATTTCGTGACATGATCATGATATGGTAGTGGTAATTATCTGAGAAAATCAAAATAAATAAAGACAGATGATGATTTTTAATACTGAAATTGAAATTGAAATACAGAAGAATTAAGCAGACAAGTGATAGACAAACAAGCATATATTCAATGTGAAACTCAATAATCAGTGTAATTATTCTCTACAAGGGCGAAACAAGTTAAAGGAATGAAGTGTACTAATTTAATATGTATGTAAATGTACACAAATACAGATAATTTAATTTAAATATCAGCAAACTACCTGCATAAGACAAAACAGATTTAAGATTTCTTTGTTGTTGTTGGCAATTGTCGTCATGTTTTGAACTTTTGGAGAACGAATCATGTCAAAAAACCAGTCAGTTCATCAAAGGTATGTTCGTCGAATGTTTATCAACTGAGAGATAATTCGTACAATCTCTGTGACAGAGTATTATCATCAAGTATACGAGGATCCTGAAAGGGCCATCTTTCTCAAAACCTCATCAAATACATTCATGTCCATGATTCTGATATGGAGATTGATTTTCTTTAGTTCATAGAATTCCCTAGCTCCCCAAGACATTATAACCTTGAGATGTATTGACTTTGTTGATCAGAAAACTTCGAGTCTTCAGCCAACGCCTGCAAGATATTTGAAGCCTCTGAAACCCTTTGGCATAGAAATTTGTCTAATGCCAGAGAATACTCAACAGCTGTTTGGAGATCAATCTTTTCTAGATCACAGGTTATAATACCCCTCCATTCTTTTGACCTACCTTGGATGCACAAGCCATGTAATAGAGCAGCAAAAATAACAGAATCCCAAGGAAACCCCTTAGTCAGCATCTTGTTTTGCAATGATAGAGCAGTATCAACCATTCCATGTTTACAAAGACAAATAATTATAGAATTATAAGCAGCAGCAATTTGGTTCCACCCACCGGAAATCATTCTAAAAAAGAAATGCAAAATCAAGGACTTTCCCTTATTATTGGACTCATTTTCTTCACTAAAACTTGCACTAAGTGTATTATTTGTTAACCCATTTATCAGATAATGGAATGTGACATCACTAGGTAGACACCTGTTCAACAGCATTAGCTCAAAATAGGATGTTGCTTTTGCAAGTTTACCATCCTTGCAAAAAGCCCCAATTAGTATGGTGTATGTGACCACATTAGGCTCTAAATTAAAAGAGTTCATCCCCTTGAAAGCATTTTCAGCTCTGCTTAAATCCACCTTCCTGCAGAATCCATTTATCAGAGTGGTGTAAGTGACCACATTGATCTTACATTTCTGCTTCAGCATCACGCCAAAGATCTTGAGTGCACTATCAAAGTCTTGATGCTTCACATATCCATCTATAACTGTTGAATAAGTATATTCATCTGGAACATGACATGCCTTTCTCATCCTATTGATGCATGATAGAGCATCTGTCATCTTGCCAAGTTTACAGAAACCCTTAATCATGGCATTATATCCCACTGTTCCAAGGTCTACAGCCTTGTCAATTGCCAGTTCAAAAACTTTTTTTGCCTCATCAAGCTCACCATTTCTGATAAACCCATCCACCAATGTGGCATAAATGTATGCATCAGGTTGAACATTTTGTTCAAGCATTTCTGATACTAGCCGCTTGGCATCAGGAAACCTCCCTTTCTTACAAAGACCACTCATCAGAACATTATAAATTTGAGCATCAGGGAATACTCCCTTTTCCAGCATCTTCTCTCGGATCATCAATGCACCATCGATTTCCCCTGCAACAACAGATCCATGGATAAAAGCTCCATAAGAAACCAAATCAGGCTGATCTCCTGTTTCAGCAATCTTAATAAGCATATTTGATGCCTTAACATAATCCCCTAGCCTGCAATAAGCATGCATGACGGGAGTATAACTAAACTTATTAGGCACTAATCCCCTCCTTTTTGCCTGCTCAAGGAGGTCATCAGCTTCCTTAATTCTCCCACTCCTGCATGAACAGTTTATCAGAGTATTGTAAGTTGTAATATCTGGTTTACATCCATTCTCAATCATCTTCCTCGCTGTGTCCACAGCTTCATCTACCAAACCGTGTTTGTATTTAGCATCAATAATCTCATTATACACTTGTAGATTCACTTTTAATCCCCTTGCAGTCATTTCTGCCAGAAGTTGATCAACCGCTTCAAATTCCCCAGACTTGCAAAATCCATAAACCATAGCCCCATAAGTTTCTAATGTGGGCAAAAATCCCTTCAATTTCAATTCCTTGAAAACCCTATTGGCACCATTAAGATCGCCATTCTTGCAATAACCATCAATAATTGTATTGTAAAATACAATATTGGGTACACAATCCTTACCCCATCTATCCTCAATCAATTTCTGACCTTCCTCAACCTTTCCCTCATTGCACAAACCCTTCAACACGATAGAGGTACTATAGTTATCCACAATGGTACCTTCGCCCTCATCTCTTTCAGACATTTCATCATACAGTTGACGTGCAATATCTAATTTCCCATGTTTCACTAGAGCTTGAAGTAATGAATTACAAGCCACGGTACTAGGATAACAATTATGTATTTCACGCATAGTACGAAACAACTCGAGAGCCCTATCAGCCAACCCAGAATTTCCGTAAGCCCAAATGATAAAGCTCAATGCTTCGGGGGTAGGCTTTATGTTCTCCACTTTCATGTTCTTCAACACCAATTCAATCTCTGAAAACAATCTAAACCTCGCCAAAAGTTTGAGAAGCGAAGAATACGCTACACCGTCTAGGGAACAAGAGTACGGTCTTCTGCAGGCCCAATCAAAGAACTTCAAACCCAGTTCTGGGTTGTTTACTCGATCTAAAACAAAATGCGCAACATCGGAAACAAGTATTCTGGATTCTGCGAAGTGGGTTTCGAGTGAATCTTCCCATTCCTCGTGGGTTTTAAGGATGTCGACGGCGTCGAAAACAAGTTTCTTGATACGAGGAGTGAAGGCAGAAGGGTTAAACGAGGTCGTTTTTGCGTTGTGACGACGGGGTTTGATTCGGGAAAGAATTGCTTTCGACATTGGGGCCGAACAACGAACAAGGAAAAGTTTGAACTTTGAATACTGTATTCATTTGTGAGCTCACATGCTAAACGCTGTTCTTACATGAGCTCTTTCGTTAAGAACTACATAATGTTTACAGAATCACAGGTCAAGAATTCAGAAATCTACTCAATCCGAAAACGAAGGGAATAGCCGTTAAGGTGTCGTGGACTAGAAGAACATTGGTTCCCAAGGAAGCTGAGCCAGTTGCATAATGGTGCTCAACCCGCGAGTCATCGGTAATTTGCCGATTTCCATTCTGAGCTGAGCTTGGATGTTATACTTGATTACTGCCAAAGCCAAACCAAGTTTTATTGCTTTTGTATGAGCTAATACAATATTTAATGTTGGTTTAGAATGGAAATTGAAGCATTTAAAATAGTTTTTTAATCGTAATTTACGGTATATGATATAAATATGTAAAATGAGTTTTGTCTCGATTTATTTAAAAAGCATTTATAAACTTTTTATAAGCCATCTCAAACAAACTTTTATTTGGTTTGAGGAGAGGGGGAGGGATGACAAATTACAATTTTGAACAGAAAAAATTTAAAATTTACTTTTTCATTCTTTTAAATTTTGGATTCTCTCCTAAAATTTACCCTTTCATTCCTTTTAAATTTTAGACTCCCGCCCAAAATTTAAATACCTTCAACCCAAAAAGGTAATTTAACCCCTCCCCTCCCCTCAAACCAAACACACTCCAAGTGCTTGTTTGGGATAGCTTAATTTTAGTTTATAAGTGATTTTAAATCTTGATTTACGGTATATGGGGTAAGTATATAAGAGGAGTTTTATCTTGACTTATATAAAAAGTACTTATAAGTCAAAAATAAGCTATCACAAATATAGGCTAAGGGTCTGTTTGCCAAAACGGTGAGTTATGACCACCTTACGTTTTCCTTAAAAAAAGCACTTTGGACAAAAATATACCGTTTGACAAAGCTTTATTACCTACTCTGCTTAGATGGCTGCCGTGGCTTTTTTCTAAAGTTACTTTGTGTTGCTTTTCCACGACACATCTAATAATATATATATATATATAGTATTCAATATTCTCTTCATTCTAATTATAAGATAAAGTTGATTTTTTTTGGAGAAATTTAGAAAGTTAATTAAATTACTTTAGAGTATCTATATTTATATATATTTTTTCAAACTAATTAGTTTGACTAATAAATTAATATATAATCTAAGGATACATAACATATGATATGATTAAGTAATTTATTTAGCTTCCTTAATTTCTCCAAAAAAAAAATCAACTTTGTTTTATAATTAGGACTGGAAATAGTAGCATCCATGCCCTTTTCAGTCATTTTGCATCTAAACGGGCTTTTCAAACTCTAATCCAAACAGATTCAAGGTTAGAAAAAAAGTCACTTCTATCACCGCTAATCCAAACACAAATCACATTTACATTTTCACTTTTAATCCTACCTTACTTTTTTAAAAGTCAGATGGTAAAAAAAGCCACTTCTCCACCGCTAATCCAAACGGGCACTAAGTTGGTTCTAATTTTAATTTTGATTTCTCAAAGTTCCAACTAAAATGGTTTATTAAATTACCGAGATTAATATTTTAAAACAAATAAAACTTAAACAAAAAAAAGAAAGTATTATACCTTTTAGCCTTTAACCTTCATATGCATAATGTGTTTAATCAGGTTGGATTTCAAGTCACTAAAATAGTAATTTTCCCAATATTCATGAGTGGGCTGATTTAATCATATTAGATTGGATTTGTACTTTCTCAAAATGCTTTTTCTTATTTTCTTCTCCTTTTTCCATATTTGTTTTTAGATTAAAATTTAATATCTTATAAAATTATAATATTATATAAAAAATATATTAAAATTCGATCTGAACAATTAACAATCGTGGACAACTTCAAAATTTTATTTTGCAGGTTCCTACCCTTATAAATTTATTTATTTATTATAAAATATTAAATTTAAACCATTATTTTTTATTTAAGGATGAATATGAGATTTTAAAAAGAAAATGAAAGAAATGATTACGAGGGATTCGAATTCACTGGATGGGGGAATCCCCCAGAAAGGGTTATTTCTCCTAAACAAGTGACATTCCACATTCCTTAAATTATTAATATTAGTCCATTAAGGCATACATATGTTGTCAAATGATACAAAGGATCAAATGCTGCCTCTGCTTACAATAATAATGTTTCTCTTAATCTTTTGAAGTTATCACCAGCAAACCCAAAGCACCAATGAGAATATACTGCAAGCAAAACCAACCGAGGTTAGCAAACTTCATGCACCTAATTTCAGACCATTCAAAATTTACATGATAATTCAGAGATACTAAAAAGTATAAATCAAGTTCAATGAGGATTGGCACTCATGAGGGCATCACACACCTTGAAGATAGGCTTTTCAGTCATAATGATAGTCACCCAGCCAACATAAGGTAAGAACCTGCGAGTTAAAAATTTAACCAATATCAAAATCCATCAGACCTAACAGCACAAGTTATCCATCAGACACCTTCATCAACACTAGTCCTAGGACCCGCCTGTTGCATGGAATTTAAGGTGAATCATATTATACATAATTTATAAATAATACAATTTAATCTTACATATGCATTGAAGATTTCAAATATCTTAAGGAAGAGCTGTCACTATGAGATAAACTGTAGATTGATGACTTAACCCTTGAATTGTTGAGTCTATTAAAAGTTTGATGAAATCAGCTAAAGCACGAGTTGAATTTTGAAAATAATAAATTCATTAAGAATTAGTCCTTTCAATATTTTGTGATCACTTGAAAAAAGGACAATGCATTGAGCTTGTTATCTTGAAGGGACTGAGAAGTGCATTCACTAATGCCCAGTTCAAAAGTAAATAGGTCTAATAATTTATGAACCAAATTATAAGTGAGCTCAAACAAAAATTAAGCCTTCATATGGTACCTACGCCAGAATGCATAAAACTTTAATGTCACACGCTGGTCTTAGTTGGAGAGCTAAAGTATACAACTTTATAATTCCAATACAAATCAACAATTCAAGGGTGCTCATTCAATAAGAAGAGATAGTATCTTTCTCCTTAACATTGAACAGGAAGGGAACAGCTGGACCAAGTACATGGATATACTGACCAAAAAAATACTAACTCAGGTTCTTAATATATGATCAACTTTGTAGTTCAATTTGAACTACTTTTGAACTACAAGGTGAATCTTATATTAAGAATCAGAGGTAGTATAAAATAAATAAACAAATAATCAAGCAAGTGTAACAGGAAGGAAGATATATTTTACCCAACAGCTCTTCCCATAATGTGGTGCCTTTGCAGCCATTTCTGACCATGAGCATACAGAACCCTGTCGTCTCCATAATTGTTATCTCCTGCAAAACGAAGTAATACAGGTAGAGGATGAGTAATATTAGAAACAATTAGCATTCCCTGACAGAGAAACCAAAACAACAAATCATATGATCTAAAATCTTTTGCAGGAAAAATGCACATCGCATGACAGACAGGTGTTGTATAATAAAACACCAGTATACAGCACATCTAGTATTTTTATAAATTCACTTAGTAATCAACAAGTCACTACCTTTTGTGAGAACATCAACCTCCCCCGTATCTTGTCGTTCATGAACCTAAAAATAATCAACCATTAGATTGAAATATTAATAATCATGAACTACCTGGTAATAGGTAAACGTTTCAGAAAATTAAAACATTCAAAATGTTTGAAGAGAACACTTATTGATAAATTAGTTTAAGGAATATCCTGACCACAATCTCATAAACTACCATACAAGTTATCACAGTATTCCTCTGCCAGAAGAGAGGGATATTTAATAAAGTTACAGAAGTACCGTTCTTCTTTCCTTGAGGGAGGCAAAAAGAAGGCCCCTAAAACACTGCTAAGTTTGGTCTTGTAAGATTTGCCAAGTTTTTGCAGGTTCCCTATCAGTATTCATTACTAACGATAGGCCATAATTTCATTTTCAAGCCCTAATGCCCAATTTGAATCAATGCTTATAGATCCAAATAGCGTGATAGATGCAATAATACTATCCATTAATATGCTATTAATAATACTTATAGATCTTTGTAATGACAATCATGAAGAACAAGCCTTCTACCAAATTATGTGCCAAGGTACATGGAACAAGTGACTCGGTCACATTTATAATCAAGGAGATACTCATTACACCAAACTACGACTCAACCAGCAGCTTCACAAAATAAATGCTCAAAGTATGGCAGGAAGGTTGAGCTTACCTTAATAACACGATGAACAATTGGAATCTCACGGCCCTAAACACAAACACAAAAACAAAACAACCAAGTATATTAGCAAGAGGACATGAAAAACAGAGCAGCAGCAGAAGAACATAGAAAACAGATTTTAAGAAAGGAGTAAGCAATTATTGATTCATAAATATTGTGCAGACATTGTAAATGATATGTCCAGATAAGATTAACTTAAATTTTCAGTCAGCCCAAATAAAGAGCTTAAGATACTGAGCTTAAACTTGCCCTCAAATTAGACCACAAATTAAACATCTCCCGGAGAGATCAATGAACTAGAGAACTAACAAATAATGGGTTTTGCATAACGAATTGATACAGAATAAAGAGTATTTACAATTAAAAGGTTTGATAACAGAAATTGCATTAGTAAATTAATGATATCACAAAAAGAAAGCTGTTTGTCACATAATATTCTATTATAAATATAGAAAGTAAGCAAAATAAAGAGTTAAAAAAAAACAAGCACTTACATCTACATTGAATACCACAATCTCTCCTGCACGAATTGGATCTTTGCTCATGTGTAAAAATAGGATATCCCCCTGCACATTATATAAGAGAACATTATTGAACCGACCAAACAAATAGTTCAAATTTATGGGCAAATTTTTCATATAAGATGAAGCTTCTCTGTTCTTAATGGTGTCTGCTATTAGATGAACAAAATATGGCTAGAACTAGAGCAAACCTCCAGTGTGATACTCGGGGAAAAAATAAAAAGAAATAAAACAGGCATGCACTTTGAGAGTAAATGGTAGTTGTACAGTACTAAATCATTTTAATTTTATATTTCATAATGGTTAGGATAGAGAAGACAGATGAAATACAATGGGTGGGCAAAAATATTTTTATACATATGTACTAAAGCATTGACGTATTCAATTGATTTACCCTCTTAAATCCTGGTTCCATGCTTCCAGAAAGAACAACCACAACAGGAGATTCACTGCCAGTTAAACACATCAGCGCCTTCCATATTATCAGTGCCGATGTAACAATCAAGCCTGACCCAAAACGAGCATAAATAACAAAATAACCAGTATCATAGATTGGTCAGAACAGAACTGGGATAAAAGCAAAAATCAACACAAAAACTGAGGGAACCGGGGAAATTCTTCAGCCAAGAAATATAATGTAGCAAGTGAGTTGGTAAAGCATGTCATACTCGACCACCACAACCTCTTTAATTTGTAAATCGAAAATGCACAGAACAGGCAAAAACTATTGAACGAGCATAACATGATGACGAAATAAAAAAATTCAGAAGGCTCCTCAGATAAACCATGAGTCTAATTTTGGTTAAATTTGTAGGGTTATTTCGTGGTTACATTTATTGGTACAAAAGAAGTCAATTCGAAGTAAAAATAGAGGTTAAAAAAATCGCTTTTTCCCCATTCATTGCTTCAATTTTGTTAACTTCCCAGTTTAACAGCATCATTGAAGATCTTGATCTTTTGGAGTATGGTCAGATACACGCACTCAGAGAAAGCGAAAAGAGGAACTAACCGAGACTAACACCCTGGGTAAGGACCTGGCGGATCTGAATAGATTTAATGGATTCCACAGTCTCGCCGATCCAACCCATTTGTGCGTCGCTTCTGATTCAGCCCTTCAATTTCTGCCTCTCACCAACCTCGCGATTGCTTCTTCCACTTCGCCCTTTGTAACTTTTCCTGAGACACGACGCAAAGAGGACCGTTTCCCATATTCATTTCGCCAATAAGCAATGATATATAAAACTTGTTGACAAAAAAAAAAAATGATATATAAAACCTGCTTCCCATTTTTTGGCCTGTAACTTTCTTGATATTGAACAAAATTTTGTTGTATGATCTTGTTCAATAATTATAAAATATTAATCCCAGAAAGAAATTAATCAAGATTCTGATTTGTATTAAATCATCGTTAAAATAGGAATTTAAACAAATTTGGTTTAAACATATAATATTATTAACTGTTGCCTAATATGATCAAAGATTACCAAAAATTTTAAACTTCTTCTTCAATTACTGTATAAATATTAAACTCATTTTTCTGTAAGAAAAACTCTTTTTTTTTTTTTTTTAACTCTTTGAAATATTGAAAATCAACTATTGATTTTATTTAAAGAGTTAAACCACAATGCATGCCAAATATTCAATATTATACATATAATTGTCTTTTATGGGGAAAAAAAAGAGCTTCTCAAAAAATTGAAAATAATCATCAATGTATCAAAGTGGAGTCTATTTGAAGTCGCATTATTCATAAGTTATCCTTTTGACTTTAGGATCAAAATAATTATATATGAATATTTCTAAAACTTCAGTAACTTCTCGGGTTACAAATAATTGGTGGGCATATACTAAGTGCTTGTTTTGATTAACTTTTGGATAATAGTTTTTACGATTTAAGAAATGAGTATATGAGAACAGTTTTGTCTCAAATTACTGAAAAAAAACTTTTGAAACCATGGTTTTATTAATTTTGGAGAATAACTTTTACGATTTACTAAGTAAGTATATAATAATGAATTTTATTTCAGCTCGCGGAAAAGATCTTCTAAAGCCATGATTTTGTTATTTCCCAAACATACACCTTCTCATAAAAAGATTTTAACAGTAAATTAGTTTTTGTTGTATCAGATCAAAACATGGAGACTAGATATCATATCCAATTTTAAATGAGACAGGCTAATATTTTTTTCATTTCAGTTAAAATTAAGGGAAAAAGACACTTCAATACCACTTAAATTTTAAAATCCTAAATTGATTTTCTTGACAATAAAAGTAATGGGATTGACAAAAAAAGTATAACAATTGACAACTCAGATTTTTAAGAAATCACTGATTTAAGGTTTTGAAATTCAAGAGGTATTTTAATGTCTTTTTTCCCTAAAATTAATGAGACATGTTTTTTCTTTTTTAGGTCATGGGTTTTCCTATTCATCTAAAAACTTGTCTGGGATGGCTTATTTTCAGCTTATAAGTACTTTCACGTAAATCAAAATAAAATTTCTCTCACATACTTACCTCATATATCATAAATCACTATTAAAAAGTATTTAGTATAAGCTAAAATTAAACTATCCCAAACAAACACTAACACGTTTAACCATGTTAAATCTGTCAGTAAAATTAACGCCGTTTGGATCACCTCATGTTTGACTATTATCCAAACTGAAGGAACTAATTTGATATGGGGATCTGGCTGAAAAAACAATAGATGGGGAAAATAAAAGGGATGCGAAACCACAAAAATAAACTACAAGGATTAAAAATAAAATACAATTAAAGTATAAGGACTTGGAGGGGTCTTTTCCCTAATCACATGTACGGATGCGTTAAATTTTCTCAGAATTGGTGCAAGATTCAAAAGTCCAGAATTTTATACTCCGACAAATAATATGAAGAAGCATGTACCTGAAAAAGTAAAAACGAAGGTCACAAACTTTGAAGCATCTGTGAAAATTAAAGTTTGGGGTCCAAATACATGTACAACCTTAAATCTTTATTATAAAATCTCGTTTGCAGTGCAATTTATATTATAAATGAAATCATATATTATGAATTCGGAGATAGTATTCTGGACAAATACTTGCAAGTTTGAAGAAACAAGAATTCTGTCTTTTCCAAGCATTCAACTTTTTCTCCAGTGTCTATTTCGTGAATAGCTTGATTAAGCTATACGCATATCTGCCACCAAAATACATAGCCTTTAATTTGTTAGAAGAAGTTCAGGAGGCAGGCAATAATAGCTAAGGATGAATGATAAGTTGCTTACCCAACAATTAAGATGATTAATGCTACAACAAATAAGAGATATTGATAGAAGGTGAACTTGGATTTACGTTTCACATCATATCCTGGAGGAATATGCTTACGATTAACATATCCATATTGAGGACGCATTAAAAGAATAAATCCCAGAAGGAATCCTGACGTGAATCCTCCAACATGAGCTGAATTGTCCACCCGAGGCAGAAATCCAAGTGACAAGTTTAAGGCACTAATGACCAAAAGAGTTATAAGAGCTGCACACTGAAGAAAACAAATAGGTTAGATTTTTTGTTTCTCATGAACTCCTACCAAACAAGATTAGTCTAGGGTTAAGGTGCAATTTTAACAATGAAGTTTTTCACCACAACATTTAGCACAATTTTGAAGGTCAAACATTCGTTATAAAGCTGGAGGCGTCCCCACCTCAAAAAAGATGTGTGTTTGGGCCAATTTAACGGAATTACTAAAATCATACCCCTTTTTAAAAAAGTGTGTCTACTTCTACACCCTTCAAAATTCATTGTACCAGACAATCATAGAGAAAAACTTCATCGTGAAAAATTGCACCTTAACCCTTGAGTAAACAGAATGAATAGGTAAACCTTTTTTTCATAAATTGTCCAGTTCGTTAGAAGCTCAGAAAGCATGGCTCCAAGGAGTCCAAAAAGTGCACCAGAAGCACCAACTGATATGGTTGGTTTTGCAGATTTCTCCAAATGCAACATTGATATTAAGCTTCCCGCGAATCCAGAAAGTGTGTATAAAAATCCAATTCTAACTGCAACAAATAAGAGATGATTAAAGTGTATATATATATATACACTGATAAACTTCCAAAACGCTCAAATGGGAAAATTCAGCAAAAAATACTTACTGAATCCAAATTCCTGCTCAAGCCGGATTCCTATGGATAAGAGACTAAACATATTGGCGATTAAATGTATAACTCCAGCATGAAGAAACATGCAGGTTATTAGGCGCCATCCTTCGTCTTCCTCCACCACTAGTTCCCTTTGCAGGGCTCCTAACTTTTGCAGTCTGCAAAAGATAGAACAAAGTGTCAAACCTACTGATCCTTCTATAACAGATATGAAAATCCAATAAAGTTTAATTTCTACTTTGCGCAGGACAAAGCAGAAAATAGGAATATGAGCAATTATGACTTTAATCGTTTGAAGTGCTGCTGTTAGCTGATAAGCTTAGTGGATTATAGTATGAACTCCACAATATCCCCATAAGAATATTGGTTAATCCAGGTTTTGAACTTTCTTAAGGGTAAATTTGAGAGTAGAGAGGAGGACAAGTAAAACTGAAAAATTTATCAAGTTTTGGTGTCCAGACAGATGCAATGTCAATATTTTAAGTTTTTAACTCATTCCTTGACATTGCAACGGCTGTTCAACTAGATTGTTCATCCCTCGAGTTCAACAACTATCATTTCCTGTGAATTCTCAAAATAAAATCCCAACTCACTCTGGGAAAGCTTCAGATTGAACATTTGGGAAGTAAAGAGGACGAAACAAAACTTTATTATGATGAAATTTCCCTCCGTCCTTTTGCTGAAAGAAAATTAAGCAATCCGGATTTACCTGTGAACAATATCACTATCTGAAGCATAAATTAAAATGAGAGAGAAGGAATTAGTCCTCACGTCCTGGTAGAAGGTCCGAGAAGGGGATTCTCCTTGAAGGGTTGAAAAGAGAACCTTCCCAAGTGTTCTGAGAAGAGACATTGACGATTTTTGGCTATTTTTGCAGGGCAATCATTGTAGTACATTGAATACCAAAACAGTGCCACATTAACCACAAATATGAGCGGCACAAGCCATGAAAACCACGGTTTCGGAACCGGTGGGGAAAAAGGCGGTGATGGTTGCGGAATTTCTGATCGGCTCTTTTGATGCTCTCGCCTCGTCTCCATATCAGGCGACGGCAACGGTCGGCCGCTGCGACCTCCGTTGGCCGTCTCAACGTCGTAGGGAGGCGATTGTTGGCCCTTGCGGCCTCCGTGGGCCGTCTCAACGTCGTAGGGAGGCGATGGTTGGCCCTTGAGGCCTCCGTGGGCCGTCTCAACGTCGTAGGGAGGCGATGGTCGGCCCTTGCGGCCTCCGTGGGCCGTCTCAACGTCGTAGGGAGGCGATGGGCGGCCCTTCCGGCCTCCGTGAGCCGTCTCAATGTCGGACGGCGGAGATGGAGGGTTTTTCCCCATGGGAGACGAGTGTGCAGCTTTTCCGTCGCTGGAAAGCGGCGGCGACGATGGTCGCTACGCTGCACCGATTATTAGGAGCGGGAAAGACATGGGAGGGAGAGGGAAAGCAGAGAGCGACACTTAATTTGGGAGAGGAAGGATCGAACGATTCTCGGGGGCGTCGGCGGTTAAGCAACTCAATTTCCCGCTAATTGAATTTGTTTCCACTTTCCATTTGCTGCTTTTTTTTTCTTGTTTTTTTTCACCATTTTCCTTTTGCGCTTCACACGATATTTTGTTTTGCCACAATATTTATTAAAGAGATAAGGGGTAAAAATATAAATGAGATTTTACTGAAAGTGTACCTACAATAAATGTTTGTTGAGAGGTAAAAGTCACTATAAATTTTTAAAAAAGATGTAAAAATAACTATAAATTTTTAAAAGAAGTGTAAAAGTAACATGGGTTGTTATTATGAAAAGATTGATAGTAAATCTAAAATTTTTTTGACTAAAAATAGTGATATAGAACCTAACATAAATGTTTAAGAACTTAGTGCTCTTCTTCATGGCCTTTGAGAAAGAATGATGTGTTCCCTACCAAAAAAAATCCACAATTTCCAACCTTAGATTTGCTTCTCTTGGTCCAACATCCACAATTTCCAACTCCGTATCTCTAAAATCTCAAACCTCGACTCTGCCCTAACTCGCCCTTTTCTATCCTTTTCATGTTAGACTTCCTTGTCTTTTTAGTTTTTCAGAGTCGTGTTGCAGTTGCTTTTCCTCCCTGTTTTTAGATAGTGTTTTTCTGTTCTGTTTTTTTCTTTGCCCATCATAGGCGTTTTTCAATTAGGAAAAGACCACCATCCACATGTATTTTTGTTTTGTTTTTTTCTTTGCCCAGCATATGTGTTTTTCAATTAAGCAAAGACCAACATCCACGTGTGTTTTTCATTTTGACCAACTCACACTCCATATCATCCTATTTGCTCGACATTTCAAATAAAAGCGGTCAATGAAACGGACAGTTACAGTGGTGGCATTTATGGTTCATCTTGTTATCTACATAGACATTTTTGAACAAAAAAAAAATTTATATGATGCCTGTTGCTCCTTTTACATATGATCATAGGCATTTTTGCTCATTTGCCCTTTTTTTCTGTTCCTTTTATTTTCTCTTTTGGCAGGTGGTCATTATAAATACGTTTTTGGGCTACACCAAAATGTAAATAAATTTAGTTAGTCATAAATAAATTTTTATATATTTTATTACAAATATTTTTACAATTGCTTATGATTCAAGCCAAAAAATTTTATAATTAATCTACAAAAACATTTATATTTATAAGT
This sequence comes from Inga laurina, assembly GCA_963855925.1. Taxonomy (NCBI): domain Eukaryota; kingdom Viridiplantae; phylum Streptophyta; class Magnoliopsida; order Fabales; family Fabaceae; genus Inga; species Inga laurina. Next base: position 13,157,596 of record OY979711.1, read on the forward strand.
ATAGTAATCGAATTAAAATAACTAGCTAGGTAATGGAATAAGCTTTATTGCATGTGACGCCTGTTAAATTATTTTATATAGTCAATAAAAAATTAAATCAAGATTAATATTCCTTTTCTCTAAATTAAAAGAATTTTATCAATTACTTTTTACATGTATCCTATTTTTCTATTACTGTCTTAATTTAGTGCCTGTTTGGGTTAGTGGTAGAAACTGCTTTTTTGACATCATTCACGGCATACAAGATAAGTATGTGAGAGAAATTTTACCTCAACTTACGTGAACATGCTCTTCCAACTATAATCCAAACATGCCCTTAAAAGATGCTCCGCTTTACAACACGTATTATAACTATAACGTTTTTTTAACAAAAAAATATTGGTAAACTACGCCATAATTAAAAAATAATAGGAATATTTGCCCTTTTCCATGAAAAACGCTTTACATGACACTGCGGAGCAAAAGAAGCAAACAAAATTGAGGTGGACGAATCCTCAGTAAGTGGATAACTAAATATGATTTTCCAGATCCATTTAATGGAAACTTTACCAACCAATTTTTGTGCCATAATCATAATATGTGGTAGTGATTACCTGAGGAAAACATAATAAAGAAATGATAAAGAATATATAAAAGGAGACCAAAAATGATAAATTTGTGTGTGCTCAATGGCAAATTGTATAATCAACATAATACTGTATATAATAATATTAGAATGCTGGATGCTACTTTATCAAAGATAAGTAGAGAGAGATAAAAAGAACTTTATTTTCCAAGTGATAATATTATAGCCAAACATGCAAAAACCAAAAACCACTACTGAGAAATCAATAATCACTTATTTACACTTCGAAGCTGGATCTCAACCCAAAGGAAAAAAATAAATCAAAGCACCTATTTCTGCTTCCATCATGATGTGGGACATCCTAAATTTTCTTAATATCAAGTAACTCTCTTCCTTATCCCCCAAGCTATTAATTGACATGCTTCTAAATATTCTAGCTGCTGAATCATATCCATCCATGCTTCGCTTTGCCTTGCCTTGCTTCTCTTTGTTTCTATTTCTGTCTCTTCTTTTTTATTTGGTATTTTCTCGACTTCATAATGAAGAAAACGTCTTTTCCCGTTCCTCCAATGTCAAAAAAGCTAAAAGAATTTTATCAATTAAAACTTAAATGACCAAAATATTAATCTTTTATTTTCTTTAAATTATAAGAATTTTATCAATTAATTTTGGGGACTTACTATCCAAGAAAGGGATATAATTACCCAAAAATCGGGTAACAACTGAGGAGCATACAATAACAAATTCTGATGCATAAAATGATAACATATTTATGTCGCTCACTATTGTCATTAGGACTTTTTTAATTATCCGTAGGAGTTTCATAGTAATTCTCCTACTATTTTTTTAACTCATGTTTTTTTTTTCTTACCTTTTTAACAATGTCATCATATATAAAAATAATTTGCTGAACAAGTTTTTCCTCTATTTTAATTTTAATGGCAATTTGAAAAAAAATATAACCATTCGCTGGTTCAACCTTTTTCCAGTAATTCTCTTTTTGCCACGTTTTTCAGTCATTCTCAAGTGTGCTTCCAAAAATTTGAAATTGTATTCTTATTTTATATATGTGGGTGAGGTTTTTTACTACATCAACTAACAACTTGTTTATTTTATTATCCCCACTCTATTATACCATATTTAATTATATAGTTTTATTCATTTATGTAATTAATGTTTTTATTAAAAAAATTATCGATAACCCTAAAAATCATTTTATATGTAGATAGTTTTTCAAAATTGTAAAACTCATGATAAATCTTTTAAACTTTTACTGTACAAATAACTTCCTCACTCCGACAAAAGAAAATAGAAAAAGAATTCTCACCATTCATTTATATCATTTCATTAAGTTAATATAATATAATAGCAATTCAGACTTGGAGGCTGGAAGGATTATTTACATATAATTCTACGTTGGAGTAGTTCTTGCAAATACACACACACGACTGGCCAGTGATATATTGAACTCCTTAAGCGAAATATTGAAATGATAGATTGCAGATTTATACCCACAAAATTAAATTTACAAGGATCTCTCATCAAATTTTAAAATAAAGAAAATTATTTATACAAAAGAGAGTTGACCAACAAGCTATTGGTTATTGGTTGACATAGTAAGCCGCCTCACACCCATAAGGTAAGGAGAAGAACATAAGTTCAAATCCCTTAATTAAAAAAAAAAAAGTTAAAGACAGTTTTATATATTTCAAATCCCTTAAATTTTTTATATTATATATAGAATATGAATTTTGGATAGGGAGAATCCTAATTAAATCCTTCTGAAATAATAAAATCCAAATTCAGGCCTACACTTTCAACAAATTCCTACTCAACCTCATTAGGGATTTTAGAATGTTGTTAAAAGGCCATAATACCCCTATTCAGTTAAAAAAATAAAGATTTTTAATATGTAGATTTACATATACTTCTCACCCTAACGCTAGAATATACACTTATTTGAATTATCGGAATCATTAGGATCTTCATTTTTAGTCGACTTGCAACAAAGATGCGTTAGTTAAGTTAGCTCATTGTAGTACTGAGTATTTAGTCATTTATGATCAACCAACACCTGTTCTTTTAGCAGGCGGTGGTTGATGAAGGATCCTTAGATATCTCTCTTTTGAGTTATCCTTTGTATTAATCTTCTGCTGGATTAATGAATTCCAGTATTTTATTCAAAAGAAGTAGAAAAACCTTGATAGCCTATATGACCTCTTAATAATTAACATCGTCTTACATTCTTCTGGGAATAAAAGTGAGATGAAAAGAATATCAACTTTGATTAGCCGTTCCTGAAGAAACAACATTTCACGAGTTCCTTGACCCTACGCTCAAAACTTGCAAGGGTCCTCTTCTAGCCCTAAAATAAAATTTAGGCCATGCAAGTGTCGAGAAAAGCGATAATCAAACGCCCTAGTTATATGGAGGACAATCCAGGGGACAAAATCTTGAACAGCCGATAAACGCCAATGAATACTTGAATCCCATTAACTTAGAGCATTATGTTTCACAAGATAAAAGTAAATGGAATTAACAAATAGAAAAAGGACATATTAGTCAAATTAATAAATTCAGAAATCCCTAATTAGACCTACGGGGGCCTTATTAGGGATTTGTTTAAAATACATACCTGATTTTGAATTTATGTATTTTAAATGGGTTTAATTAGGATTTTCTCTTTTGAATATTATGAGTTTTTTACAATATTTTTTATATTGTTATCACATAATATGCATGTCATGTCATCATGCAATATACGGTTGATGACATTCGTAGGGAGAGTAATGCGACAAATGGCCTCTCTTTAAAGGAGAGAAGCCTAAAATTGTGAGTTCTCCATGTTTTTGAGTATATTTATCAGCTTGAGATTCCAAACCGAGGCAATACTAATTGAAAGGGAGGTATAAGGCCATGTCAAAATATTATGCATTACACTTCTATGATTTTGGACATGGTTTATTAAATATGAATTATAATTAATTCTCCATTGATCAAATAAGCACATATTTTAAATAATGATAATAAAATATTATCTTATATGAAGTGAAAGATAGTCAAATGAGAGAGTAATTAGGACCATGCGTAGCAGGGCAGTTCTTGGCGGCAAAAGATTTCCGAAAGAGCCCATGAGTTTGATTACAATACTATGAGAGTCACAGCAATCCTGAACAGAACCACCTTCCGGTCATGACTTTAGACTAGGCGGGTTATTGTTTGGTGCAACTCGTCATATATAAACAAAAATTAACTATAACTTTATACTCCCTCCGGTCTTAATTATAGGATAATATTAAGGAGTTGATCTTTATCCTAATTATAGGACAAAGTTTTAATTTTTGTCAATTTCTTTCTAAAATACCCCATTGATACTTTCTCAATAATAATGAAACACTAACAATTTTATAATAAACCTATGTATTCTATAAAGTGAGTAATACTTGCAACTTATTAATATCACCAACACATCAATTCTACTGTTTCTTTTATTTTTTTAATAAAATAATTTTGAAACCCTGAGAAACTTTAAGTTAATGCCTTTTGATAGTCTTTTAATTTATATAGAATGTATTATGCTTGGAGGCTTTGAATTAAAATAAAGAGTAATACACATTGTTTGTGGTTTTTTCTTGACTCTCAAGCGCACTAGCTAGAGAAATCAATTCTCAATCTTTATAATGAATATATCAAATCTAACTTTGTTAATCAAACAATGAGTTCTGAGGTCCTTAACTACAATTTCCTTAGATACAAGAAGTGCTCCAATTAATACTCCAAAGTTAGGGCATTTTTGGAAAATAAATAAGATTAACTAATTTAACTATTATTCTTAATTTCTCCAAAGTTAGATAAATACATCCTATAATTAGGATCGGAGGGAGTATTATGGTAATTAATATGACATGGGTCTATTCTGTTGATTGTAATCTATCAAAACAAAATTAGAGAAAATAAATTTCCCTTAAAGTTATTAAGGGGCTTTATCGATTACTTTTAACTCATACTTTATTTTCTTGTTGCCATCTTAACAATTTTACCATTATACCTTCATCATATGTCATGTGATTCATTAATTCCATCATATGCCTTCCCCGACTTTGATTAATTATGATCAATCTCTTTTTATTTTTCAATTTTTTTGCTTTTATGTTCTCTTTTGGCATGTAGCCACCCTTTATACTCATCCGGTTTTTAGTATAACACATATTTAAAAAGTTGATTTTGGTTCTAAATATAAGACAAGATTTTTATATTTATAAATATTTTCCTAATTTACCCGTATCAATGCTCTCTCAACAATAATCCAGGAGAAGGGGGAATGCGAGAATTAAGGAAAGTGATTAGAGTGTTTTAGAAAATACATTTCATATTAATTAATTTAACTAACTTACTTAATTTAATTAAATAAGATAATATGTCTTATATTAAGGATTAAAGAAGTACTTTTTTCGACTATAATTAAATGCAAACAAATGTAGTTAGTCATAAATAAATTTTCATTTGTTTTTACAAACATTTTTATATTTATTTATGATGCAAGCTAAATTTCTATAATCTATCTACATAAAAATATCTATTTATAAGAAAAGTAAATGAATCAAAATAAATGTTAGGTATTGGAATAAGCTTTGTTGCATGTGACATATGACAAATTAAGGTCCTAGACTCCAGTAATCTAGTGGAACAAGTCTAGTCCAATCTGACCTCAGGTCACCAGGCCAGAGCTGTCCTATTCAACCCAGGGTTTTTTTTTGAAACAAGACCTCATATTAATGATTAACCCTTTCCGTAGCATTGCATCATTATTGAGCCCATTAAAAGCACCAAACATTAGCAACAACGGCATTCTTCTTTAGAAAGTGTACAAGGACCTTTATCAAAGGTTAACAGGCAATGTAGCTAATATTAAGAACACAATTTACATATGCCCAAAGTTAAGCAAGTTTATGCTGGCGAAAAAGAAAAAAAGAGTCAAGCAAGTTTATATAGACAATATGTTTGATGTTGTAATGAGAAAGATTCCAAAGACTACTGACTAATCAGAAAAAAACTTCTTAATTAACATTTTGAAGTTCGAAAACACTTTGATCCCAACAAAAATAAATAAATAAAAAATCAAAGCACATATTTCTGCTACCATCAAAATGTGGGACATCCAAAATTTTCTTAATATCAACTTATCAAGTCTTTTCCTTATCCACCAAGCTATTCATCTACACACTTCTAAATATTTTAGCTGCTCGATCATGATCTCCTTCTATGTTTCGCTATGCTTTGCTTCACTCTGCCTCTGTTTCTTCTTTTTGTATTTTTGGTATTTTGCAAAGATTCGTGATGAAGAAGCTATGTTGTCTTTTCCAGTCCCGCCAACATCAGAAAAGAGTTCCCCGGAACTGGACAGGGACTGTGGGTGACCTGTGATGAGATGGAACTTATTTGTAAGCCACGTCAGCAATTTTTAGTATTGTCATTTTGCCACATAGGATGGGATGATTGGATGATGACTCAATGTGAGTTAAGCATCATAAGGATTTCTCATCGAAATAATAGAATGTAGATTTTATCCACGCAAAATTAAAATTTATGAGGATTTCTCATCAAGTATTTAGACTCAAGAAAATTATTTACATACAAATCAAAGTAAAACAGCAGTATTAAGTAAAAAAGAGACATAAAACCAGGTCAGAAGTTTATGCATCACACTTCTATGATTTTGGAAATGGTTCATTAAATATGAATTATAATTAATTCTCTGTTGATGAAATAAAGACATGCTTTAATTTCATAAGTTCGACTACCATGATTTGTCCAAAAAACTAAGGAGTTCAATTGTGTACATGTAGAGCCGGCCCGCAGGCTGTGTGGTGCGGGCCACACCATGGGTTGGGAAATCACGGGTTCACTGGCCAGGCTGCAGCCCGCATTTTTTTTTTAAAGGTTTTTCCATACATAAATCTTTAAACATGGACCCATGATTGCAAAAAGAAAGAAAATCCTCAAACATGGTGGGCTTAAAAAACACCCAACAGAATGAGAGTGAGTGACATTGTTATCCAAAAAAAAAAAATTCAAAGCCCAACTGGCCAATTGTCCAAGCCAACAATAAGTGGAAGTCAAAATGTCATATATATATATATAAGAAAAAAAAAAAAAAAAGTGGGCCAACCTACGGGCCAGCCCTCATCAACCCGAGGGTTGAGCGGTGTGGGCTCATGCGGCTCGCATTTTTTCTGTGCCAGAAAAAGCTCAATCCTAACTCTGTCAAAACCCACGAGTTATGAGTTAAGCCTGCGTGTTGAACCCGTTTTACCGGCTCTACGTGCATGTTACCCTTTATCGGCGGAGGTCAATGGTCACCAACAACTTTACCGACCTATTGAAGGTGACTTCACAGGGTTGATACTTGACCACTGGCCCTATCAATTGTATTCCTTGTGCCTTTTTTGCTGAATAACTGGATTTTCTCTTCCTCTCTTCCCTCTTCTTTTGCTTTCACCTTCTCTTCTATATCTCACTTAACCGATACAGAAAATAGATTTTACTCCAAATTAAAGGGATTTTAGTAATTACTTTTTTTGCATGCTTTATTTTATTCTTACCGTTATAACTATTTTATCGTTATAAATTGAAAAGTAGACTTCCAGTTTAAACTTAACGGTACGTAACAGCCCTAACAACTCAATCATACGTAATGTGATTCATTACTAGCTGCGTTTCCCTCCCAAGTAAATTAGTAATGGACCTCTCATTATTTGTATTAACTATGATCAACCTCTTTTTTTCATTTAGTGAAAATTTCATTAAAATACTACAGGGGTAAATTGATTTCAGTTAAGGATTAAAATATTTTGAAATTTCATTGTAGGACTAAGGATCAAAATGAAAATAAGTTTTATAAGTAAAAAGATAATAGTGCCCCTTGCTTTATTTTTTTTAGAAAAAGGTTTGATCGTTGCCGGAGTAGCCATAGCCGGCTGGCCATCGCAACTCTGTCGTCGAGCAACTGGAGCTCCGACCACCAAAAAATTAATATCTTGTTCATAGGAGGATTCCACTTATTCACGAAGAATTACAGACTTGTTCATGAAGAGTGGAATCATGAACAAGTATGCAACTATCTTCATGAACAAGTGGAATCCTCCTATGAACAACATATTAATTTTTGTTGGTCGGAGCTTCGATAGCCAATTGAAGTGGCCACGGTCAGCCTGCCGTCAAAGCTCCGACCACCGGAAATTAATATGTTATTTATAAGAGGATTCCACTTGTTCATGAAGAGTAGCAGACTTGTTCATGAATAATATAATCATGAACAAGTGTGCTACTCTTCATAAACAAGCGGAATCCTCTTATGGATAATACATAAATTTTTGGTGGTTGGAGGTCTGACAGCCAAGCGGCGGTGGTCGCTCCGGCCTAGTGGCAGATGATGACCAGTTGCCAGAGTTTCTATGACGATGACACCTTTTTCTAAAAAAAACATAAAGTAAGGGGTATTATTGTCTTTTTACTTATAAAATTTATTTTCATTTTGGTCCTTGGTCTTACAGTGAAATTTCAGGATGTTTTGGTCCTTGATTGAAATTAATTCTATCGTGTGGTCCTTTAATAAAATTCTCCCTTTCATTTACCTACCATACCAAAATACAAATAAATATTTATTTATGATGCAAGCTAAAATTTTTAAGGAGAATTCTAAAAAAATACCATTTAAATTTTAAAATCATGTTGATAAGAAGTGTAATGGGACTAATAATGCAAGTTTTTGTTAAATTACTAATTTAAAATTTTGAAATTCAAATGATATTTTTCTGGAATTTTCTCAAATTTTTATAACTCATCTACATAAAAATCCTATTTATAAGAAAAGTAATTGAATCAAAATAAGAAATGTTTGGCATGGGAATAATTTCGGTTCATGTGACATATGATTAGATTATTTTATAAAATTATAGTCAATGTATATGAAATAAAGAAATATATTTTTACCTGTTTTATTATCTATGAATTATAGTTAATTCTCTATTTATCAAATAAGCATATATTTTAAGTAGTGATATCAAAATGTTACAGTATTTCATGTTTAATAATCATTAACATGTATGATATTTTGATATCTTTAAAAATTAAAATCACCATCATTATTTACTTGTCTTGGCATTTAGGAAAAACAATGTTGTACCGGTTTTGATGTCTGGCGTCCCGTTTTACATTACGTTCTTCGCTAACTCCAATTCATTACATAAGCACTCAAGCACATAACATAAACACTTTTTTTTTTAATAATTGGGCCACCCATCGATAAAGACGATTAGGTATTTAGGTGGCAGGAGCAGGTAAACCTGACAACATTGCTGGGCAAAAAAAGAACAAAAAAGAAAAAAGTGAAGATTTTACGACACCCCTTAGAACCATTTAGGGTCTGTTTGATATGAGGGACTTAAAGGGACGAGGAGAAGACAAAAAATTTTTATGAGCTCAACTCAAAAAAATTAGAGAATTGGGATTTTAAAATTTTAATGAAGATAAGATGTAAGATAAAAGAGTAAGAAAAATTAATTAAAAGTTTTTAACCTCACTTCTTCAATTTTTTAAAATCAAAGTCATAAAAATTTTCCTTCCCCTTCCTTTCCCTCCAAATCCCTCAGACCAAACAACCCCTTAATATCAAACAATCCCTAAAATTTTTTGAAATTTTACTGAACCCCTAAAGGACTAAATCGAAAGTAAAATTTGTGATTAAGAAAACAATTATATCCTTACTTTACAATTCCAATATGCTTATTTACAAAATAAATAAGTAAAATCGCGAGACCATCTCAACCATGACAAGAAGTATATTCACAAGAATACATGTTACTTCTATTTATAAGACATGTGCGAGAATTTATAAGTCAAATATACGTCTTTACAAAACACATGTAAGAATTTATAAGACCATATCGGCCATATATAAGACAAGGGCATACAGTACAATTAAAAGTTTTAATAAGACGAATAAAAAAAAACATAGCCATTACCAAATTAAAATGTGAAGGAAATTATATGGACCTCCTCCAGAATGGTTTTCCCATCATATTAAAAAAGATACTTGCTCGTAGGCCTGTTTGTACATTTCTTCTTGAATGAATATTAAAAGTTAGTTTAGAGTAGTGGTAGTAGTTGTGTCTTTGACACTTTGGTGTCAAATGTGTTATTGGCTTATACGGAAGTCTTTATTTAATTATCTTTTTATATTTAATATAATTGATCATTTCATAAAAAAATATATTGAAAGTTTCCTTTTTCCATATGAGCCGAAGGCACATGGATACAGAAAAACTGATCGGAAAAAGATATATAAATATTATCTCAATTACTAAAACCCAAAAAAATCTGTTAAAACACTTATAAATGATAAAGAGATGATTGGAAAGAAATTTGAGTTTTGAATGTTTGAGTATCTTTATCAAAATAGCCCCCTTCTCTCTCATTTTCAACCCCACCTATATCGTCTTCTCCTCTCTCATATGCAATCTCATTGCCGTGTCTACCCGTCGCCATAGCCACAAGATTGGCAGTGACGACGGCTTCTTCCAATGCTGTAATACCCGCTTGGGATCCTCCCGTGATTGTGGTCCTCGCTTGTGCCTTCTTCTTCATTGTTTGTATCGCCATATACCTCTACCACTACTCCGACATGGAACTACCTGTCGAAGGCTCGTGCTTGAGAAATCCATTGTGCTAGAGTATGCTGTGTGCTTGAGTGAGTTCGACCACCACAATACTCTCTAATTGCTTCCGAAATGTAACCATGTGTTTCACCCTCAGTGCGTCAACACTTGATTTGCCTCCCACAAGGCTTGCCCTATTTATCGCAAACTAGATCTATTATTTGCCATTACTCTCTGTGTGTAAAACTTCCCATTGTTCTTCCAATTGGCGTTCATGGTGGATCACGATCACGAACTCTCACATCTCTCTGGTAAGGACAAAGTTAAGTCCTCCTTTTGTTTGTAGCAATGCAGGTTTCACAACCCCACGGCTGCCTCCAAGTTCAATGCTTTTCTAGCAGGTTTTGAATTGTTGGTTTATTGGAAGTTTTGGCCTTGATTCTTATCCGTAGAAAGTAGCTTTGATTCTTATTGTGTAAAATGATGAAATAAGAGTTTTGGGTTGTGACCAACTGAGTAATGAGATTAACTAAAAGGGTAATGATTTTGACAAAATTCCTAATGGTTTTGACAAAATCAATGAGTATTAATAATATGTGTAAAAGGATTGAGTAATGGGACCTTTTAGTCTTTTCTCCTGAATACAAAAAACTCAAATTCCCAACACATTCCCTCTCTGTTCTTTGCATGTATTAATAGACTTTTCTAAATTTTAGAAGTTAAAATGGTATTTATATGTCTTTTCCCCAAAATTGATTCCAACAATATATTAGCCTAGTAAGGCTAAACTAATTGTTGATTTGCTAATTAGGTAAAAGAAGTAAATTACTACTATTGCTCAAACAACCAGAGGCACTAAGAAAGGCATTTCTGAAGAGAAACAAAATTTTACAGGTTCGTTTCTCGTTGTTTCGGAGTTCTTACAAAATGCTGTATTTGAGGGGTTCTAAAAATCATCTAATCAAGCCCTTGATTATTTCAAAAAACAATATATAATTTTTATGGACAAAACTTAAGTCAAGTTAATTAGGTCCATTAGGCACAGGTAGCCAATGAGTTTAAGCCAGCTGGATTATTCTAACACCTCAGCGCTTAACCCAGTTAGCTGCCGTTGAAGTCTGAAAGTATGAGAATTTTTTAAAATCAAAGACACAGCTCTATGTGCGATCGTGAAGCCAAGGATGGCCAGTTCGATCGAAGACGATTGCCGGGCTGTGGAGGGTCTGATTTCTTCCATACATAGACCTGAGTAAGAAGGCTTTGGGTGAATTGCAGGATCCTGAAGAGAAGGAATGGATTCGTAGCTTCTGTTGCAGAAATGAATGAGAAAGGCAGAGGGGATAGGGGAGAGGGAGAGGGAGAGAGAGAGGAGAGAATGGTAAGAGGAAAAATGAATTCTTTTATTCTTATGATAAATCATAATCTTATAGATAAATATCCTCATTTGATATCCCTAATGGATACCCCAAATCTCGTAATTAAACCCTAGATACTAGTATGATTCAATTAAGTGAGTGTTTGGCAAATTGCCAAATCTAGGTTTCAAACTTAGGTTTGTACAACCCGAGACAAAATCCTCTCACACGCTTACCTCGTAAATCGTAAAAACTAATCTTAAAAGTTAATCCAAACACACTCTAAATCATTTGAATAGAAGGGTCTGACTGGCATGTGGGACTAGAAGGAAGCCGCGAGGATTCGTCATCTGATTAAATCATTTCAAGAGGAGGCGCAATGGCTGACAAGAGGTTCCTTTCCAGTCTCTCACATTCTAACGGTGGTTACCATGGTTAAATGCTGAGGGATTAAAATAATCCAGCAGGCTTAACCTTAATGGCTGCCTGTACTTAATAGACCTAATTAACTTGACCTAAGTTTGATCCAATTTTTATAGTTTTTTATAATATTTTCTTAAAATAAAGTATGGTAAATCTGTAACTTTTTTAATAGTACTGTTATAAATGTATACTTTTTACACTTACACAGGAGTATAATTTATGTCTTATTATATCAGGTTTAAATTCTGTTACGCATCAATTTTCTTTATACTTATCTCTGAAAGAAATACATGAACATCAACAATAAATGGCACTAAATTAACTTGTTTTCGCTAAACTAGACAACATTATTGGGAATTAAGAAAACACAGTCAAATATACAATACCGTTATGGGAGGAAAAATTATTATCGTGATAATTGAAGTTTTCTTTAATTTTTAATTTGGTACATGTGCGTTTTTTCTGTTTATTAAATCTTTTAATCTTGCTTTTTTACACCATTAGTCCTTATAATTTTACTCTGTTAGAGTTGTTAGTCACTAGACAGAAACTAATCGTGCTAACGGAGTAAAATTAAAAAATTTAACTAGGCCAGAAAAACATACAAATTAAAAATTGAAGGAGGATATAACAATAAACATAGGCTCTCACTTATTCCATTCTAATATCCATTAGAACATTATTTATTCTCTGCATTTCAGTTCATCCTCTGAACTCTGAACTCCATTTCTACCTCATTATTCATACTGCTCGGTTGCTTTAGAGACAACAGTACCCTGGCACAAGTTAAATCCATACCAGATGCCATTGGGGATGAAGGTGTTGTAGTAAAACGTAATGGCCTTGCTGTAATATCCAGACACTGTTACTTTCTCTGGTTTCCATCCATCGCGTCCACTCCTGTACAGATACAGGTAGCATACTTGATACGTACATGGACCATTTATGTCATACGTATCCGTAGAGCACCTCTCAAATGCCCTAGAAGACGGGTCATCTATCCTCGGCGCATAAACCTGATGAAAATGAAAAAACAGTCGTAGAACACAGTCATCGATTTATCTACGAGTGATTCTGATTCAGAACAAAATTTCGACTGTGAAGTATTGAAAATTACAAAAGAGTAACCTGATTGTATTGAAAATTACAAATTAGTAACCTGATTGTACCGAAAATTACAAATGAGTAACCTGATTGCCATAAGCATCGCCAAAATAGACACTGATCTGATCTCTGGTGTATCGAGGTGAAGAGCAGCTTGTCTTTATGGTCACTCTGTATGAACAGCTCCCCTGATTCTGCCACAGACACAGATCGAGTAATTAAAATCTGAGATCTGCGAATGCCAATTGAGTTTGAATTTGAGAATCCCTAAACACTGTTCCTCTTTCTAGATAATCTTATATGCTTTATGTGATTGTAGGGTTTTCCCCCCCTTACTTTAATACTTTATTATCCGATAGAGAAGTAACTTTTCAGAAGAAGAAGAAGAAGAAAAGAAAAAGGGTTGTTAGTTGTTACGCACCTGATTCGGGGATTCATTGAGCTTGAAGGATTCGAGAGCTTGGGGTTGAGGAAATATTGTAGGGTTGGCCTCTGAGAACGCAACGATGGCGGCAATTATAAGAACTGAAATCAGAGATTTCATTGTTGGAGAAGACGAGAGTGATTGAAATCTTTGTGAACGGAGCGCTAGAGCAGTCTTCTACTCTTCTTAGTTCCCTTGGAGATCAGCCTTCTCGACCGTTCGGATCCTCAAAATTTACAATTTAGTAATCACTAGTACAGAGTCCAGACCGTGCAGCGCGAGGGGATAAATAATATATAATATAATATTATAATTTCTAAAATTTATGTGAGGAAAAACTGAAATTAAAAAAAAGTGTTAGAAAATTTTTTTGAGGCGCATCTAGCCCCAATATATGTGCAGTTTTGTCCTGATATAATAAAAGTGGAGCAATTATATTGCAAGCTAACAGCCTTCTCAGATTCGTGATCTCATGACAGCTCGGTGTTAATGTCTTTTTCCCAAAGACACGTAATGTTTAAAACTACTCCCTCCTATATTTTTATAAACAACTTAACTTACTCTTTTGTTGGGACTCTTTTTTTTTTTTTTTTGTCTTTAATATAAGTATTTTTTTTTGTGTCTCAAAATAATAAAAATATAAAATATTTTTTCTTTTTCGATCCTTATTAAATACATATTTTTATATTAATTATTTATCATTCCCCACCTATTCTCTTTTATTTAATCATTTATTATTCAGTCTTTCTTATATTTTTTACCCATTCTCTTTCTTATATCCTTTTCATAAATAACTGTATATTTAGAAAAAAACATAATATTTTTTTATATATTAATTATTTTTAACTAATCTTAATAATAAATTCGCTTTACGTAATTAAAAAGGAAAGAGGTGGGAGGTGATTGATGGTGGGTCCTGTGAATCGTCTTCGTCTGCTGAACCAGGGGCATCGAATAAAGCTCCCATCTTTGTCTATAGCAAATGAAGGAGACATTCAATGGTTCGCTCTAAGGAATGGCTTTAGGAAACTTACACAAGACTTTGAGGCCCCAGTGGTGGTTACCCATGATTAATTATAGTGGTGTTTAAAATATCTCGGTATTGTCCACTCGGTTCTGGATATTTTAATCTCAGGAATTTCTCATCTTGATCGGGATTAGGACTAGGACATGTTAGGATCAGGATCAGGACGAGAACCAAGATCACCCTTGAGATCCTAGTCTCGATCCCCCTTTTTTTACTTTATAAATTAAATTATTATTTTATTTTTGTATCTCTTACCCTATAAATTAAGTTATCATATGATAAGACGTGTATCACATCTTTAGTTAAAATTAATTTGTATATATTGTGATATTAATTCTAACTATATAATTTATAAAGATAATAACGAAGATGATGATGATGATAAAACATTATTCTTCAATTATTAATCAATTTGTGTAATTAATATTACCTTATTAGTTGTTAAATTATCATTTGAAACAATAGAATATGAAAAACTTAACTAATATATGGTTTTTTTTTATTTAGTTTTTTTTAATAAAAAGCCATAATTTCCCAGTCCCGTTATATCCCAGCCAAAAATTAGGACCAGAAATCGGGATTGGGGCTATCCCAGTCCTATCTGAATTTTGAACACCTCTGATTAATTGGTGGTTTTATGTGTATCGTTTTATCATTTTGTTTAATAAATTGTCTTATATGGAAAAAAGAAAAAAGAAAAAGAAAACTTAACGAGACAATAAACAGTATCCCACCGTCAATCGCCTCCTTATTTAATTATAAATATTACGTGTCATTTCCAAAAAAAAAATTTAATGCCCAGCTGTCTTGAGAGATAACAGAGTAAAGGAGGCTGCTGGTTTAAAGTTGATAACTTGATATTGCTCTATTTTCATTATATATGAGGGGTAAAATTATACATTTAAATATTTTAGTACGCTAGATACCTTTGTTAAAAAAAAAAAGGGTGAGGTAAAAAGAGACGAATATGACTGAGGAGGACTCTTGTTCGAAATGAAAAAAGGCACTTAGTAATATATTTGGACATTTCATTTCAAATGAATATTAAAAGTTTTATTAAGAGTAAACAAACAAGAAAGCATTGAAAGTTTTCTTTTTCCCTAATCTGAAGGCACTTGGATTTGGATACAGAAAACTGATTGCGAAAACATAATGGCCCAGTACGGATAAACTAGTGGATTAGCTAAAAGAGAAGTAAATTACTAGTATGACATATTGATCAAACAACTAGAGGCACAAACAAAAGCATTTCTGAAGAGAAACAAAATTTTATAGGTTCGTTTTCTCGTTGTTAGATTGATTTTGGAATTCTTACAAAATGCTGTATTTGAAGGGGTTCTAAAAAAAATCATCTAATTAAGCCCTCATTTATTGTCAACAAGAACTATATATGATTTTTTTAAGGTTTTTGTAAGATTTTCTTAAAAAATATAGTTAGTAAATATGCAACTTTATTTAATAGTACTGTTATAAATGTATATATTTTGCACTTAAATATAATTCATGTCTTATTATATTAAGTTCCAATTCCGTTACGCATCAATTTTCATTATACTCATCCTTGAAAGAAATAAACCGTAAACAACAATAAATGGCCACTAAATAAGCAAACCAACATATGAAGGGGGGGGGGGGGGAGAGGAAAGGCACATCGCCCACGCAAGATACAATAACCACATTTCTTATGAACTGTTACAAATATTCAAAATTACAATAAGAAAAAAGAAAGAGATTAAACATGAATATTTGCCCTTCTCCAGGGAAAAAACTCATTACCAGATGCTGCGGAGCAATCGAAAACCTCGAAAGACTATCCAAGCTACCATGGCCGGCTTTCAAGTTCCCATTCAGAATTCCGTTGGAGGCTTCAACCTTATTAATCTTTTGATTCTATCTTTCTCTGTGTTTTCCAAATATCCCTTGAAAGATACACCAGGAAAATGTCAATAAAAAAAATCCCCAAGAAATTACTCAGCAATGATCCGTAGAAGTAAAAAAAGCAAGAAGCTTGGTTCAATCATTGTAGATACAGAAAACCACAGTAATTAACTATTACATATTGTATATACTACCATGAACATCCAATGCATTTGTTTCATCCAAAATCAATGACATCTATGATCTCATACTCCCACTATGAGAAGCACTTTTATGCAAGTTGAGACAAAATCCCCTCACATATTTACTTCATACACAGTAAAATCACTTTCAGAAAGCTAATCTAAACACATGATAAATAGGCAATGCCAACGGTTTACAAATAGATTGTGAATGCAGACGATTGATGTGGACAAGTACAATTAATGAACAGACTAAAAAGTGTCAAGGATCTCAGGTTCGTCATTTCATCAATAATACTCAAACTATCCAGAATGTCACCTCACCTTCCAAACAATTTCATCCAAACACAGGCAGATTCTTCCATACTTGTCAAGGAAAAGGCGCTCAGTTGGAGGCTTCCCACATACGTCCTTCACAACTGAGGTTATCACGAAGATCACTTCTGACACTGAAGACAAAAATGCTGTAAGTACTAGTGGAAGTCTTTACAAACATACATTACGGTTGTCACAATGTCTTTTCTGTCTTTGTCCCTTCTTTTTTCTCTTTTTGTAAGTTAGAAACTGCATAAACAAGGTTTAGAACCAGCGATATCTTCACCCTCACCCTTGTTCAAAGTACTGAAGTAGAGTGACATAGGCAGCTTGACCCACATTTCATTGATCACTAGTTTTTAGTACCACACATTTTTAGAAGGCACTGCCAAAATTTCCAAACTCACAGTATTATTCCATAGAAGTTAATTAGGTTAGCAATCTAAACATCGCAGTCATTCTACTTTTAAAACCAGCCAATGCTAATTATTTTCAAGACCAAAATAACTAGTCACTCCAATCAAATGTTATCAAAGAATCCTCCCCCCAATCTCAAAGAAGAAAAAATTAAAAAGAAAGAATAAAGAGCATATATTAGATGAAACAGTTCGGTAATGTTAAATCAAAAAAAAAAAAAATACAGTAAATACATACAGGCAAGTTCGTCATACTCATCCTTTCCCACGACATAGATGCTGACATCCCCAAGGACTGTGTATACAATATAAACCGACCTGATAGCAAATAATACAATCTCGAGTAAAAATACAGTAATATCACAAGAGAAGGAATAATAAGACCAAGGAATACAAATAACAGTTTGCAGAGAAGCAAATAGTAAACTTGAGAGATAGTCATTTGTTTCAATTAAAATTTCTGGTTCTAATGGCTCTAGCAACTGCAAACTCTAAACTGCTTAATTTTATTGAGCAAGCTTGTCATGCCGGGATTGTGCAGGTTCCTCTTCAAAAATTTATTCCCAATTTTTCAACTTTTAATGAGTCTTAAATATGCTATTTTTCCGATCTCAGGTTTATTCTATTCAACATACAAGTAACTAGCACTATTAGCTTCCTAAACTTTATCATAGTTAACAACACACTGGAGAACTCAGCACATTCAATATTAGCTTGGATTGATTTTGATTCAGAAAAACAGACTCAACAATCATTTCATCCAGGCCAGCATTGATTCTGATTTAGATAAATAGACAGCCCATATAAAAGGTCATTCCCCCCAAGAAGTTCCCAAAAGCTTCCCTACAATGTACTCAGCTAAGGCAATTTATATAGGTCTGCATACATGCATCATGTCTTCGAGAAATGAGAAAAATGAGAGGACAGAGTATGTACTTGTGGCTAGCAACCAGGAGCTCTTCGTTTTTGACACCTTTAAGGTTATCAGATCCCAGTTTGACCAAGAATGAGCGCCAATGCAGCCGCTCCTCTGCAGGAACTCCATGAAAACTGCAATAAGGTAAACCACAGAGCTAAGCTCAAACATCATCATTAAGTTCATACTAAATGTCTCTGTTTGGTGCTAGACGACTGCAGATCTACTTAAAAGATACCACAAAAGAAACTACTTGATTTTACGAGCCATACAACAAGGCTTAACAATGTTTACTCCCTTTACTTCTACTGCACATAGTCATCAACATTTTTTTTTTAATTCAACCACTGCCCCAGTGCTATAAATCGAGAATGCTGGAAACAAATCTAAGCAAAAGTATTTGGAAAGCAATTAACGACTTTCATGAAAGGAATTTGTTTTCCACTTGAAAATTACCCAAATTAAAGTACGAGACAACTTATCACTTCTAACTCAGTCAAATTTCAATCAACCAAAAAGCAGATTTCACTGATAACGCAGCTAACCCGACCCTCTAGCTTATGATTAAGATAGGGCAAGAACTACAACACCTCATGCCGCACTGCTAACACGTCTTACTACACAGATTAGCATCCTGTTAAATCCGATCCCGATCCAACAGAACATCAGATACCCACCAACCCGCACATACAATTATTCCAACGCTACAGCGAGATCCAACGTTCATACGTGAAATTTATAATCAAGGCAAAAATCAGGCACAATAACTCGATAACAAACAAGGAAAACGTTATCTTCAGAAACGAGAAGAAGATATAGGAACGCACCGTTCGATAAGGATATTGCCCTCGGAGTTGGCAAACACGACGGCAAGTATCATATTGTTGATTTGTCACTCGATGCGGTCCTCTTTTTCCCAATCAGCGTCGATCAACTTGATTTACCGATTCTCAGTTTGTTGGCCTGGGATCTCCCCCTCCCCCTCCTCGCTGGATGCCTGGATGTGGTGCTCAATTACTAAAATGCCCACATACGCATATCATGAGCCGATGGTTCCATTGGGTTGGGGTCCGCATTTCCGGCTCATCAGTGTGATGAGAAAAAAATTTCTCGTCATCAAAATGACACAGTTTTATTTAAGGGAGAGATTTGAGTCGTTGATACAAAAATAATCAGGGTCCTTTTTTACATATCTGATATCTTAAAATATTTTTTAAGTTTCTCTTCTCATCCTAAAATAATTTTTATTACCTTTAACTCGTTAAAATATTTTTTCGGTTGTATTCAGTGTGTTAGTAGACTAACTGCAATTTTATTCTTAATGTATTTTTTCAGATCCAAAAATTATTTTAAAATATTATATGCTACTAAAAAAAAATTTAGAGTAGGTGGAAATCAATAAATCAGTATCCTAAGTTTTGGGTGTTCGTTACTACTAAGAAAAATACATTAACGGTAAAATTGTAGTCAATATCCTAAATCACTAGGTATAACTGAAAAAATATTTTAAAATGTTAAAAAAACTTTTTAGAGTTGAAAAAATACATTAAAAGTAAAATTGCAGTCAATCTGCTAACACAAATGGGTACAACTAAAAAAATATTTTAAATGGTTAAGCATAGTAAAAATTATTTTAGAATGAGAAGAGAGACTTTAAAAATATTTTAACATACTAGATAGGTCACAGACAACCCTGATTATTTTTATATCAACGACTCAGATCTCTCCCTTAAACAAAACTGTGTCGTTTTGATGATGAGAGAAATTTTTCTCATCACTTTGATGAGCTAGAAATGCGGACGCTGGTTGGATTCACGTTTACCCTTTGTCCTTTTACAAACCGTTTGGTTCTGGGATTATATATAATCCTAATATAATAGATGAATTATAATTAGGTTTATCTAATGTAAAAAAATTATGTTTTATAATCTTAAATAATCATATAATGTAATCAGGATTATATTATTAGGATCGATAAATATAGGCATAGACATCTTTAATTAAGTGAAAAAGACACTGTTGTCATTATAATTTTTTAATTTTATCAAAACATCCACCCATAAATACCGTTAAATATTAAATAATTATTACCATTAAATATTAAAAAATTAATTAATTATATAGAATATAAGAAAAAATATCCCCCACTAAAAAAATAAAAATTATATTCCACCATTAAAAATATTAAAATATCATATGAAATAATATTTTCATTATTAAATATTAAAAAATTACCATATTATATGATATTTTCACCATTTAATATTAAAAAATTATTATGAATCCAACTGTATATTGCATAAATTAAAAAAATTACCTTGAATCAATCATGTACATTATATATATATGTGTAGATAAAAATAATTTTATCTCTTACGATATTAATCCTATATATTTTTATTTTCAATATCATTCAATCAAACTTTTTTATGTAAATGTATCATCTATTCTTAATAATAAATTAAATAAATTCATATAATCATCATCAAATTACATCTACCTTTCCGTAAACCAATATGTACTTGTTGTTTTTTACCGAAAAATATAAAGTTTATTAAATATAACCAAAAGCAGGTGAACAAATTAATTTTGACCAACAGAAATTAAACATTCTTTCGCGATACTGTGAAACACGAACAAGTACAACTACAACCCACCCGCTATCTGTGGGTGTGCTTTTTTCAAAAAAAAAAAAAAAAAGGCCCTTATTATTGGATTCATATTTTAAGTTATAGTCCCTCTAAAATTTTATTTATAGAAATATATAGGTATTAAAATGTTGTTAAATGAAACAAATGAAATTTCATATAGTTTATGCCAATAATGGATCCAATAATAAAGGCCTAATTCAAACAAAATGGTTGGAAAAAAATAAATTCAAACAAAATGGACTTGATTTAAGACTGAGATAAATTATAAAGACTTTGCGAGGTAATGATTGATAAATAGTGTAATTTTTTAAAAACTTTATGGGAAAAAAAGGTGAAAGTTCCTAGTTTAAAATATCATTGACCAGAAAAGGCCTATATTTTTACATATATAAAGTATAGATGCTTTTGCAGAATTTCATACGCATAAAAATGCCTACACTCAAATTCAAATCCTTCTATTCAATAAAATTTTTAAACAAAGACTTTTCATCACTTTTTCTTCATGTATGAACTTTGAAATTAAAGTGGACAATTTTGAATGAAAGGTAGAAATAAGATGGAGAAAGAAAAACGCACATGCTACATTACAAAGCCAAATCTTAAAAAATTGATTTAAAAACCGTATAACTCTTTTTTAATGAAGAAATCAAATTGAGGTATAAAAAGCAGCCTAACAAAAAACAGAGGTATAAAGAGTAAATTACATGAATGGAATCTAATTTATTTTCATAGATTAATTTTCAATCAAAATAAGATAAGCATATAATTTTTTTTTTTTGTAGAATAAGATTTTTCTTCGTTGTTACCTTGCAGATTTAATTGTAAGAAACTGTATATGAATATAATCATTTTATAATTGTTTTCTGCAATGTTTTTCCGAGTTTGTATTCTTAAAAATTCATATCCTGATAATAGATCTGGGTCACACAACTCACAATAGACATAAGATGATAGGGCCAAAGTAAATACCCAAAAAAAGTTGGCCCAAATAAATTAAAAAAAAAAAAGGCATTAATGAGCAAAGTCAGGGACATTCCTGAACAGTAAATTCTGACTAGTCAAAGTAAGTTACCTATATTTTCACTCTTTTGGTCCATAATATAGAACTGTTTTAATACTATACGTCAATTAAAATTATCTGCAAAAGAAAGTTATCTAAATATGTGAAAAAAATTATAAAATTTTTAAGTGTATATTGTCAAAAATCAACACTACATCAGTTATAATGAAAAATATTTAAAAAATTTAATCATATGAAAGACAAAATAAAAAATATTATCAAATTGGATTTGCATCTAAAAAATAACTTATATTATGCATTACTAGTATTACCTAACAAATAGAGTCGGTGATTCAGGCCAGCACACTTTAACCCGCAGGCTAAATGGGACAGGCTTATGTAGGGCAGGCTGGCAAAATGCCAACTCAAGCCCACCTAAGCAAGTTGGCTGGCCAGCCCACTAGCCCGCCCATTATTTAAAAAAAAAATTGTTACTCTCTTTTTCTTTTACTTTTTCAACCATTTTTCTTTCACCCCACTTATATCACATTCCTTTTTTTTTTTTTATACTTTGTGTCAAGCAACCATTCTACTCTTATATCCTTTTCCTTTTAACTCACTCACATCAGAAAACCATATAAACAGCTATCTTCTTAATTTAAAAATAGTAGAATAAATAAATATAGTATAAAAATAAAAAGTGAAAAAAAAGTAGCACATAAAAAGCATAAGAAAAGAGTCAAACATGCTATCAAAGGAAAGATAATAAAAGTTTTGTGTTTATTTTTTACATGAAAAAAAATAAGGAGGGTTCTTTAAATGGCTAAACCTGCATGTTAGCCCGCCACAGCTCACAGATTGAATAGGGCAGGCTGACATTTACCCATTCCGAGCTTGGCGGGGTTGGCGGAGTTAGACCAGCGGGTTACAACATGTTTTACCAACCCTACTAACAAACAGACGTGATGATGTGAAGGTCCGGGTTTTTAAAATATGAAGAAGGTAATACTACAACAAAATGGAGTAAGTAACATCACACACTTTATGAATATTTAATATATTTGTTATCTAAATTAAAATACCACCCCGTACAAATATTTGAGTAACCACTTCCCAACTAATACTAATAATTTAATTATTGAGAGTGACAATAGAAAAAAATGACCTACCAGCTATGTCAGAGGCAGGTGAGAGAAGGAGATGGGTTTTTGCAGCATTTATATAGCTTTGTTATGAGAATTGAAGAAGTAGTAGTTTGCTGAAGAACGGTGATTTTTCCATGTGGTTTTGGAACTTAGGAATATGGATGTGTCATCAGAATGGTTCTTGCCTTTTTTTTGGTAAATATTTAAGGCAAGGCAAGTTTGCAAATAAAGTTTTAACCAAATGAGCCTATCCGTCCTATCATATACACAGAGTGTAATATATAGTTATATACACATCCTTTATCATGTACACACAGTGTAATATATACACATCCTTGAATATTAGCAAAGTTTTGCGGTGCATCGTTTGAGATATATATATATATATATATCACACTTGAACACATAATTATTACATTAATTAGTATATACTCTCTCTTGACCTATTTATAAGAGCTAAATAACTAAATTATTACTCTAATTCTATTTATAAGTCTTTTTTGATAAAAAAAAAATTGGTCCTATTTATAAGTCCAGTTTCAGTATAATAAATGAGATTGTGACAATTTTACCTCTATTTATTGTATAAATGAAGAAATAATTTAAAAATAGATAGAGAAGAAAGAGTTGAAAAGCACTCATTCATAAATGAGGGCATAGTTGTAAATTTACCTCATAATCATTGAGTTAACCACCTCTCCTTAGTATGTGAGATTTAGTTAAAAGGGATTTATAAATAGGATCAGAGTGGTATGTGGTTTAAGAAAACTGTTAAAATTAATTAAAAACAATTAGTATGTATGAAATAAACTTCATTTTTTAAGTATGCCCTTATTGATGAGGGACAAGTGAGATAGAGAAATAAAGTAAATATGAGTATCGTCAACCTTTTAATTAATTCAATACATGTAATCAATGAAGGATAAAAATGAAAAAACCTCATTAAATGTCCGAACAACTCTTATCGAACTCTTATAAAAGGGACAAATACAATTTAAATTTTAAATCCTTATAAAAAAGCCTGGAGAGAGTATCACTACTACAGAATTAGGATATAACCACCCCAAAGGACGTCCCAAATTTAAATTGAGTGGTTAAAAAGGCATACGGTAGCAATTTCGTAATTATATGTATATAGGGGAAACCTTTAGACGACCTAAATTTGAATTTAGGACACCTAAAGTTCTTCCCACATGCAATATAAATTTTGGCAAATTTTTTTTAGCGCCAGGAGTTGGATTTAGACGTCTCAAAAAAATTTGGGACGCTTAATGTCTGACTTTAGGCGTCCCAAAATCATTTGGAAAACCTGCATATGTCAGACACTTGTCTGACATGCGTCTTCTCCATTCTCCACCCACTATCCCTCCTTTTTGACCAAACAACTCCTCTTTCATTCATTTCACCGTCGACGCACACCGTACCCCTCTCTTCTTCAACTTTACTCTTCCTCCTCCTTTCTTCTTTCAGCAAAGGCCGTCGACCCACCTCTTCCACCATCTCTTCTTGGTTTTTTCCTCCACCTCATTTCCATTAAAGACGACGCACGCACCACCCCCTCCTCCACAGTGTCTTGGTTTTTTGCTTTCCATTGTCGTCCACACCTCCTCCACACACCATGGTCTTCTTTTCTTTCTCCACCCTCCGACGTAGCTCCTCCACCATGCATAGCCGTAGGCGCCCTCCTTCATCAGGTTAGTTTATTTTCTTTCTTTTTTTAACAAAATAGTTTATTTTCTTTTTAAAATATAAATTTAGTTGAAGAAATTATTAAATTAAAACTTGCAATGTGAAGCAGGACGTTAAATTTCTTGTTGAAATATAAATTCTAGCTCACATAGAAATGAGTTTGTTAATTGTGCTTATATATTGGCTAAACAGGACGTTTAATATTTTTAGTGAAAATAATTGAAAACCTAGCCAATAGGAAATATCACGTTAATACATTGTTTGTTTGATATGTTTGGAGTTTGGAAATGTTTGTTTTATATGTTTGGAGGTTGGGAATTGAGAGGGAGAATATGTATATATATTATTATAAATAAATGGAGCTTTTGAATGATTTTGATGAAATTAACAACAATTAAACAGAGAATTTTTGTTTTTTTAATATGATTGATTTTATTTTTTTAGAATAGATTAGTAAGATTATTAATGTAGTTTTTTTAATATAATATAGTAAGTAGTATGATTATTATTCGTGTAGTGGAGAGATAGGGTTGCTTGAAATTTTAGAATGTCTTACTTTTAACGTGAAATGCTGTCAAAATTTTTGTTGAAAAAGGTGAAAAAAGGCAATCACATCATATATCGTTGACAATTATACTAAACGTGTGAGTGTTATTGGGAATGGCTTAGGTGGTAACAAAACGGATCACAGTTGGATGAATGTTTTGAGAACTAGTGAAGAAGATAAGAAAGGGGTGAAAGAATTTATTGAATTCGCTAGAAAGAATGCTGCAGCAAAAAATGGGAAGTATTTTTGTCCTTGTGTCAATTGTTTGAATGAGAGTCGATGGGATGTTGATATCATAAAGGATCACCTCCTTTGTGATGGAATAAATCTATGATACACAAGGTGGATATGGCATGGTGAGGAAGTAACAGATTGTCTGTCGCATAAAAAGGAAGATGTGGATGTTATAGATGAAGATACAATGGAGAAAATAATTCACGATGTTGAGGTAGAATCCTTTACGCAGTCGCAGGAGTATGACAGCCTACGGAGTGATGCAGAGACACCACTGTACCCTGGGAGTAAGTACACGCGGCTGACGAGAACATTGCATTTGGTTAACTTAAAGGCAACTTATGGGTGGACCGATAGTAGTTTCACATTACTGCTTGAATTATTGTGTGATATGTTTCCAGAGGATAATGTACTTCTAAATCATATGCATGAGGCCAAGAAAATCCTGTCTACAATGGGTATGCAGTATAAAAAGATACATGCTTGTCCTAATGACTGCGTACTGTATAGAAATGAGTATGAAGGTCTTAGTGAGTATCCTAAGTGTAAAACTGCACGATACAAAGTGAAAAAAGATGGTGGTTGTGGCGAGTAACAACTAAAAGGCAACCTTTAAAGATTATGTGGTATCTTCCAATAATACCACATTTTAAACGTTTGTTTGCGACTACAATAAAAGCGAAGAAGTTGAGATGGCACTCTGATGAGAGAATATCTGATGGGAAATATCTTCGGCACCCAGCTGACTCTCCACAATGGCAAAAAATAGATGAAATGTTCCTTCAATTTGGCAGCGAGTCGAGAAACCTTCAGCTTAGGCTTTGTACAGACGGCATCAATCCGTATGGAACTCTTACTAGCACACATAGTGCGTGGCCGGTTCTCCTTGTAATATACAACTTGCCTCCCTGGCTATGTATGAAACGCAAGTATTTGATGCTATCTATGATGATTTCTGGACCAAAACAGCCAGGGAACGATATTGATGTTTATTTGGCGTCTTTGATTGAGGATTTAAAGAAGTTGTGGGAGGAAGGCATAGATATGTTTGATGCTTATAAGAAGGAGTCCTTCAAGCTACGTGCAGTGATTTTCACAACGATAAACGACTTCCTTATATACGGAAACTTGTCAAGGTACAATGTGAAGGGTCATAAAGCATGCCCAATATGTGAAGCAGACACACACTTCCGTCAACTAAATCATAGAAGAAAAACTGTCTACCTCGGCCACAGGAGGTTTCTTCATCGGTTCCACCTGTATCATAGGCTAAGAAAGCATTTTAACGGCTTACCGGAGCATGGAATGGCTCCAAAGTCATTAACCGGAGAGGAAGTTTACAGTCGAGTAGAATGTATCAATGTCACTTTTGGTAAGAATCATAGGACTGCGGGTGAGAAGAACATATGAAAGAAGAGATCCATTTTCTTTGATCTTCCATATTGGCGTTCGCTTGACGTGAGACACAATATTGATGTGATGCATGTGGAGAAGAACGTTTGTGATAGCATTATCAGTACACTTTTACATATACCAGGGAAGACTAAGGATGTGATTAGTGCGAGATTATACCTTGTTGATATGGGAATAAGAGAACAATTACATCCACAACTAAGAGATGGTGGTAGGAGGGCATACATGGAGCCAGCAGCGCATACACTATCAAAAGTAGAGAAAAGAAGTTTGTGTGGGTGTTTATATGAAATTAAGGTGTCGCAAAGGTATTCCTCGAATGTAAGAAGATGTATCTCAATGAACAATTTGAAGTTAGTGAGAATGAAGTCCCATGATTCTCATGTGTTGATGCAACAACTATTACCGGTAGCTATTAGAGGCATAGTGAAAGATGAAGTACGAATCATTGTAACAAGATTGTGCGTTTTCTTCAATGCTATCTGTAACAAAGTCATTGACACTGAAAAGTTAGATGAACTGGAAAATGAGGGTTACATTATTTTGTCACAACTAGAGATGCATTTTCCTCCTTCATTTTTCGATATAATGGTGTATTTGGTAGTTCATTTGGTAAGAGAGGTAAGGCTTTGTGGTCCAGTTTACCTGAGGTGAATGTACCCTTTCAAGAAATACATGAAGATCTTAAAAGGGTATTCTAAAAATCCTTATCGACCAGAAACCTCAATAGTAGAAAGATATGTAGTTGAGGAGGCTATGGAGTTTTGCAAAGATTATATGTCAGGGAAGAAGGAACAATCTTGGCATAAAGAGGGGAGAAGCAAGGGAACACAAGGACTAAAAGCAAAGAATGTTCCTCGTGAAGAGGTATTGCAAGCCCACTTGTCTATCCTGAATAATATGGAAGAAGTTCAACCTTACATAGATGAATACAGAAAGACTTTGAAGAACAAGAATCCAAGGAAGAATGACATGCATATTGCTATTGAGCAAAACAAGACATTCATGCAATGGTTCAAGGAAAAGGTTTTGCATGAGACCGGTGTGTCTGAGACAATCGAGTGGCTAGCTTGGGGGCCTTCGTTTCAAATCATTACTTGAACCGGTTATGATATAAATGACTATTCTTTCTATACAAAAGAGCAAGATGACAGAAGTACCATGCAAAATAGTAGGGTCATGGTAGAAGCTGAAGCTATGCACTTTTCCAGTTCGAGAGATAAAAACCCCATATTAGCGTCTATGGCCTATTATGTAGTATTAGAAGAAATATGGGAGATTACACATAACAAGTTCAAAGTTGCTTTATTCAAATTTAAGTGGGTTAGCAATAATGCTATGGTAATAGATAAATAATTTAGATTTGTCTCAGTCGATCTTCGAAGAGTTGGTTATAGAGATGAGCCCTTCATTATAGCAAGCCAAGCGAAACAAGTGTTTTATGTCACCGATCCTGCGAGCAAAAATATGTCCATTGTCCTTAAAAGTAAAAAACAGAAGTATGGTGATCCGACCTTCAACCTTGACGACACACCACCTTTCACAACAACTCCACCTCGAACAAATGAAGTAGAATTGGTAGATGATGACGAATATGCTGTAAGAAATAACCATGGTGAAGGAATATGGGAAACAATATAGAGTAAGACCTTAATTAATAAGCGAGAACTGTGTGGTTTTTTTGTTTTACTCCCGCTTAGTTTATTTTAATTTTATTGCAATTTATTTATGTTTCTGACGATGTTTTTTGTGTTAACAGGAATATGGACAACTCTAGTGCTGACGAAAGGCGTAGAGATAACGAAAGCCCTAGAGATGAACCCGTTGCAAGGAGGGTTAGAGGCTGTACAAAGATAGGAGCATTGGTTGCACGTCATGAACATCAACAGGAGAGGCTGCATATAGACTTCAATGACAATCTGAATCCAGTTGGTCCTAAGGAAGACCACTTCATTAGTTACGTAGGGTTTTTGGGTCGAAGCAAAGTGTGCATTACCTACGATAATTGGAGATCGGTTCCCCAAAAAATGAAAGACATGATTTAGCAGCAACTTTTGGTATATAAGTTTTGATGCATCTATGGTAATTGTAGCTTTATTTCTATTGTTTCAAATATAATAATCTTATGTTTTACAGGCACTGGATGGATGAGGTTCGTATATGATGGAAATGTTTCAAGAACAAGCTAACAGCAAGGTACATTCGATGGGCCCAGAGGGGTCAGGATCCATGTACACATTATTCGTATTTGTCTCCAAAGGACTGGAAGTTGTTTTCGGCATCACGGGCAGATCCTGAGTTTTTGGTAAGATTTCTGTCATCATGATATAGAGCTTTTATTTTTTATATACTTAATATCGTTGATTTATTTTTTGTTATTTTTCATTCATAGAAATTAAGTACAGCAAATGCACAGAGGCAATCAAAAAATAAATATCAAAATTACATGTCTCGTGGTGGATATCGGAAGCTTGAGCGGCAAATAATGCAAGAAGAGTTACAAAAAATGAAGGAAGCAGCGGAATCTGATCCTAGAATAGTTATCTAGGCCCCGACACCTCCTCCACGTCACAAAAAATGGAAAACAAGGAGGATTAAGGGTTGGAAGTACATAAATCTGGTTGTTGCTGAGGTTGCTACGAGGATTGTAAGTAGTTATACCATAATTACCTAATTTTTTGCATATCAAGAGTGGTTTCGATACATTTACGATAAATTGTATGCTACAGGATGAATTGGAAGATCAGAGTAGCCAAGGTTCATTCAATCCAAGTAGATGGATGGATATCTTATCAACGGCTATTGGGAAGGCAGATGACCTTGGTCGTGTTCGAGGAGAGACACAAGGAGTTAGTACAACGAGGTATTTTGGATGAGACTCACATTATTTGTCACAAGCTGGACCTAGTAAGGACCTTGTGGCCAAGATTCGAGAGGACATCGAACGAGAGCTCGAGGCCAACCTTCGCGACAAGCTCCAACAAGAGCTGTTGCCAGAGCTTCAACTTGAAATGGCAAAGATGTTCGAAGCGCAAAGGGCAAGGGACTAGCATAGAACTCAGGAATCCCCGGCCTTCAATAGCACCAAAGGAAGTTACAACCCTCTGGAGGAACCACTTGGCGGCCCTTCTCCCACTCCAGTGTCGAGAGACCCTTCCACCCTTTATTTGGATGATCCACTATTGTGTATTGTAGCCGATTTTTTCGTTCACACACGTGCTACCACCCACCATCATCAGCAAATTCCGCAAGATTTTCGTAGGGTGAATATGATGAGTGTTAGAAAGGGGGAAGAAGGTACATCTATCCCTGTTCCTGATCCAGAGATTAGCACGTTAGGTCAGGCGATAGGATCTTTCATCCTTTGGCCTCACAATCTTATTGGTTCAGACGCAACACCTCCAATGGTAGGAATTACCTTACTATTATTGAAAATCTATTGGCATCTTAATAACAATTTTTTTTTTGATGTTCTAAAAGGATGACGAAGATGCAAGGAAATGGTCCTACTTAACACGTCTGCAACAGATCTACAAGGGCATTAAACAGGTTGACTTGAAGATGCCTCAAGGGATTATGGGCCTTACATTAGAGTATCCCTACACAATTGACAATACGGATCTCAAGCAGTTTATCAGGTTGGAGGAGATAGATGCAGGCTGGGTGAAATTTGCAATCCGGTAAGTTTTTTTTTTCAATTTTCCCATAGAATTCATTTAGTGGTTTTTGATTTCATACATTCAATAATTCATTCCTTATTTTAATTCTATTATAGCATCTTCCACGGTCTCTACACAAACATGGAAAGACGTTATTGGTATGGATTCTTATGCCCTGCGAATACGACAGGGGATACCAATACTATGGCGCATAGGACTCACTATGTCGGCTACGCAATGAGAGAGACCAAACTTCATTGTTATCTAGCACCCATTGTTTAACGGTTTGTATTTTCATTTTGCCAATTTAAGATGTTTAATAAATAATTGCCTTGTCATCTAACTTCATTTTAATCTGTACATGTTGTTATAGTTACCACTGGAGTTTATGTATTATATGTCCTCGCTGCAACGTAGTCTATTGGTTTGATACCTTGAGTAAAAAGCCAAACAAAGATACAAAATCCGTCTTCGACACGTAAGTTATTCTGTTTGTATTTCATTGACTCTTAAAAAAATGAATAGTTCTAATTTCTGTTCATTTTGATTTTCATGATAGTGCTTGTTAAACATATAGAGTCCTAGGCACGTCACGCGAGGGTACCGTTGTTAAAAAGCCAAAGTGGTTTTATCTAATAGTAAGTAATTTCGATTCTAATTGTTTCATTGGCGGTCGTTTTAGACATATCTTTATTGATTTTAACAACCAATTGTATGCCTTTGATTTAAAGTGCCCTTGACAACCTGGCAACACTGAATGCGGATATTATATTATACTTTATATGTTTAACATCACTCAAAGTGGAATTACTAGCGATTTTGAAAAGGTAATCGCTTCTTCATTCTCAAATGATAATATTTTTGGTGTTCTAATCGAAATGCTAATTAATTCATTTGCTTGATTCATTTCATTAAAGCTTATTTTCTAATTTTCAGATTTTTGATAATGAAGATGCTTACCTATATGAAGACCTTTATTTGATCAGAGACCTTTTGGTTGGACATCTTATTCAACATATAGAGTAGTAAAATTTTTATTTATATCAGTTTGTAGTTGTGTGATGACAGCGTTTTGACGCTTTCTGGTTATTATTGTTGATATATATAGTAGTAGTTTGTATGAGTTGTTATTGTATGTATATATAGTAAAGATTGTAGTGCTGGATGTCCTTATCATTTTGTAACGGACATTGTAGTTTATGTATCCATTTTCCATTCTGTTTCTGCAGTTTGAATTCGCTGGGTAATGCAAAATATAAATAATCATTTTAAAAAAAATCAAACCTTTTAACGTCCCAAATTAAGAATTGGGACGTCTAAAGTCTTCCACAGGGGACTTTAGACGTCCTAAATTGATATTTGGGACATCTAAAGCCCCCCTTTGGAGGACTTTAGACGTCTCAAATTGTGATTTGGGACGTCTAAAGTCTCACTTTAAACGTCCCATTTTTTTGGGACGTCTTTTCTTAAAACATATTACGCCCCCCACATAGATGTCCCCTCATTTTTGGACGTTAAAAGTGCCAAAATTGGGATGTTAAAACCCCTTTTTGTAGTAGTGTATCTTGAAGTTCATGAACCAAATATACTATAACTTTTGCCACACATAGATAGGAACCGCATGGTAAAAATCATTAGAGAAGTAGATAGATTATCTCCATGCTAAAAAATTCATAGTAAAACGGACTGGAGGGGGTATTTTTTTTATTTCTTGCGTGAGCACCCAGTATTCTAGGCAACCATTCAAAAAATTATAAACCTACTACCTATATTGTTGCATTCCCAAATGATCTAACCCGTGACCTTTATTAAAGCTACATTGCAACTTGTACCAGCAAAACCGCCTACTGAAGGAAACTAGACAATAAGAGAAGTCGATAGATTCTCTCCCCACTCTAAGTACCCACATTTAATTATAAGAATGGCAGTAATTCACATATAAGAATGAAGAGGACAAACGAGATGATGACGCATGTCACAATTCAAACTTTTTTTTTATGTTATGAATTTGTACTCTTAATAAACACACACACACACATAAAAGGATCTACATGCTACCTCACTTGTATAGTTTCCTCAAAGTTCAAGTAAATAAACAAAGCTTTTTATGTCAAATGCAATTATGTTAAATAAATATCCATATCCTACCTTACTTGTATAAGGGCAAAAAGCCCGAAACAAAGCTTTTATGTTAAAAAATAGGGTTAATATAATATTTGGTCATTGTAGTTTGATCTCATTTTGATTTTGATATCTGTAGTTTCAATCTATAGGTTTTGGTTTTCAATTTTTATTCCGTTTACAACATTAGTTCTTATAGTTTAATAGGGACCTAAACTGTGTTAAATTTGCTGATGTGTCACTAACAGTGTTTATTTTGCTGACATGGCATGCTGACTGTATAGCTGATTGTACATGTAATTTTAGTTACAAAATGCCAAGATTGAATGAGAGCACACCATTTATTTGGCTCACATACTCGTAAGATAAACTACAACTTTTGCAATATCCTTCGCCTTCAATGTGATCCCTTTCAAGTTCACCAATCCTCCCACAAACTCCTCAATCTTCTCTACTTCCTCTTCCAATGGCAACCCAGAGTTCATACTTGCTTCTTCTTCATCATTTATGCTTCTCCACCGACTCACTAGCATCGAAGTCACCACTCCAAATGGCAATATACAGTTAACATTAATCCCCATACTTCCCTAGCTCAAAAGTTGTGTTCTTGGTCAGCCCGACTATGGCGTGCTTTGAAGCTGCGTAGCCCAGTCCTCCCATGACTCCAACGACGGTCCACATCAATATGATGCACCTATATCACTAGAAATCATCACTCTTGCCGTGTGCTTCATTCCTAGAGCCACACCCTTTATGTTTACTCGCATCACTCAGTCGAACTCATCGGCGTCAAAGCTGACGATGCTCTTGTTCCTTGATTGATTTCCCAAGAACTCGACATTGTTGAAGATTATTAAGAGCTGGTCATATCAAGAAATTGTGGATTTCACTAAATTTTTCACGCCGTATTCAGAGCTGACCTTGCAGTGAAAGAACTTGGTTGAAGGATATAATCCCCCTGCGAGGGAGATCTAAGCGCGTCTTCAATGTCGGCGATCGATCATAACTTTTTCTCCTTGCTTCTTGAAGAGTTTTACTGTTGCTTCCCCCATTACTCTCACTACTCCTGTAACTATAGACACCTTCCCTTTCAGTCTATACAAAAATAGAAAATTTGTTCAGTGAGTTTTAGTTTATTCTCTTGGCTTTGTTTTGTCATGCTTGAAATAGGGGAATAAAAATTACAATAGTGTCCTACCGCTAAGACATGTGGAACTAGTGGCTAGGGAACTCCATCCATCTCCTGCCTAGTGCCCATCTGTTTCAAATAATTACTCTGCAAGTTTTCAACTTGAAATCCTTCAAATACGTTGTTAGAAGTACTATGATAATCATTTATCGCTGGATATTCTTGGTCATATGGGAAGAAGAAAAGGTCACATTCATATAATGGGTATTAAGGAGGGAGATAATGATCAGGAGAGAGAATCTTCCACCTAGTTTAGTTAAAAGGTTTCGTAGATTGTTGATATCATCGTAGGTCTCTCGGATCAAAGAACTTGCACAAGTAGTCTGATGATGCGTAGACAAAAGAGGAGTAGTAGGTTGGTTCATGAGCACCAAAGTATTAGTCTGCTATTAATAAGTTGTAATTTCGCTAGGTATCCTCTAGAATCTCGTCCCTCTCCAGTGAAGAAGATGACGATGATGCACATTGAGAACGCCACCTGAATCCACGAAGAAGTCCTTTTTTAAAATTAAATTTTATGCCCAATCAGCATGCCATGTTAGAAAATAAACGGTGTTAATGACACTTCAACAAACTTAACACCGTTATCTTCTGGCTCAGGTCCTTATTAAATTTTAAGGACTAATATAACACCCCAAATTTTATTCACTAAGAGTATATTGTGATTATTTTATATATTCAATAAAATGGTGGATACTTAAGGCCAAAAGAATTAAATATTGGAAATTTAAAGGTGGATAGTGTTTTCAGTGAAATCATCTGTAAGGCAGCGAGTTTGTCATGTGGTTTTGGAAGATCAAATGATGAGCAAAAATTATAAAATTTCACAGGGTGAAAGTAAACATCTCAAGCTTTAATTTGATAGGTCATATAAATCATTCGAAACTATATGCAAAAAGATATGAATTTTTGAAGTTAGTCCAGAAAATCAGGAATGTCTCTGGAGTAGCGGTCAAAGAAATGAAATCTGGTATTGATATGCTTCCAACTGACTAAAGAAAATATTTTTTTTTTCTTGAAACTAGACTCAATAAGGGTTCTATAGCCTTTGGAATCACTCCGAAATGATGCCTACAAAATTAGTTATGATTTTTCGAAGTTAGGGTAGAAAATCTTCCAGAATTGGCATTATTCTGAAAATTGAAAATAAAACGTGTTAGAAATTGATTAATGGAATTAAAGATACCAAGTGTCATTATCATATGAAGAGGGGATTAGATTATGATTTATGAAGATGAGCACATGTCCAGTTGCATTAAAATAATGCTACATAAATATAGTCATGATGATAATGCTACATGGACTTGGCAATAATGGTCAATGATGATAACGGTTGAGTGAATTGTTGAATTAAATGTTGAGTGCATGATGGTAAGGATTAGCTTAAGTGAAGGGATGGATGAACATGAAGGCATGGTGGAGTGCATGGCATTTCACTACTTGAGTGCTTGGTGGAGTATGAAGTTGGTGTAGTTGGGAAAAGCAAATGGTTTGGTTGGAGCAAGAAGGGAAGCACATTTTTGGCCAACCAAGGAAGAAGGAAAATTGGTTCCAATTTAATGGGAAGCTAATGGAGTAAGTATGTCATAAACATGAAGTAAGGGAGGCTTGTGACAAGTGTCACAACAAGATTTAATCTTGGGAAAATCAATGGCTAAGAGAAAAGATAAAGCAATTGATTAAAACACTTCCTCTTCCCTTCATTTTGTTCATTTCGGCCAAAAGAGAGAAGAGAAGAGAGAGAGAGAGCTTGAAGAGGCCAAGGAGTTCTAGAGAAAGGAGAAAGAGAGAAGCTAAGGTAAGACATTGTTCTTAAGCTTTTTCTTTATAAACTTCTATGAGAAACCTCCTCTAAACTTTGTTTCTTCATGAAACCATGATCTTGAAGACACATTTTTAGCTTAAGGGAAGAGAGAAGAGGCGCCTAGAGTGAGAAGATCCAAGAAACTCAAGAGATAGCTACACCAAACTCAAATCTATACTAGTATGAAGTGTTGTTGGTGTTTGTTATTGATTTGGTGATTTTTGACTGAGTTTGTAAATTTGGAAAGCCCTAATCCTAAGGGGTTATGCTACCCAAATTTCTTTGAATCATGATTAAGAAGTGTTTAAATGAGTTAATAAAGGATTAAAAGTGGAAAAGTACAACTTTTGGAAGTTAAAACACAAAACCTCATTTTTCCATTTTTTTAATATTTTGGCTAGCACTGTTTTGGGGGAAGGAGCTGGATTTTCATGAAATGGGTGGTTCCATTGGATTCAATGGATAAAAATATGTGGGATTACAGTTGGTCACTTTTTCGGAAAAGGCCGAAAAAGCATAATTACGACAATGCCCCTAAAACCCTAAATCGGGGCTGTCACGAGTATTTTCATAATTTGACAGTGAATTTGGTGATTTCAAGCCCGGAAATGGATTTCTTAGGTGAAAATATGTCAGAATAGCTTTAGTCAAATTTTGGGAAAATGTGCTATTGGGCTGGGTACGGCGGGGCCGGGTTCGGTTCCCGGGGGCATTTTGGTAAAATTTCACCATAGCCTAATATAACCACAAGAAACACTATAGAAGAGTCTAAAATGATACTTGGATATGTTATGACCTATTTCTTGTACATTTAATATTTTAGAACCGAGTCGGACGCTGGAAGCGACACGCTTTACGAGGCACACTAAAAAGGGATTGTTAAGACTTTGAGGTAGGGACTACCACCTTTCTTACACTATATGAATAATTATATGTATTTATTATTGTATTTTGTGATATGAATGCGTGCTAAAGGCACAGTACCTAGTTGTGGTTCGATGCCCAACAAAGGTATATAGAAAAATCTTAGTTGTGGTTCAGTGCCCAACAAAGGTATATCAGAAAATCCTAGCTGAGGTTTGATGCCCAGCCAAGGTATATCGAAAATCATAGCTGTAATACATGACTCGGTTGAGGTAATTATATGTAAATCGAATTGAACTTTCATTTTTGCCTAATATGGTACATTGCATATTTAATTTTCACATTTTATATGCCAATCGTATGTCTGAACGGGGATTTTTCATAATCTCACCCTTTTTCTAAAAATAAACATCTCAGCGAGTGCCAGTGGGTCGAAAGGCAATGTGTAGACGCCGAGAAGTGATTGGCATGTGTCTCAAGGTAAGGTCAATGCTGGTGATTATAATTAGTTTATGTTTAAGATATTTTGGAGAATCCTGTAAACATTAGAATTTTTGTTGTATTTTTGTATTTTCTGTATTTCGTTGATGAATGACGTTGGAATTGTAAACGAATATTTTTATCAGTATAATTGTACTTTTCTATATGCCTACGAAATTTTGTCTTTATTACTCTTCGATTATCGAAATGGAAATGGGTGTTAACAACTAATATTGTAAACGAATAAAATTTGAGGAACTCAAACATATAGAGTGAAAGTACAGGAATTAAAACTAAAATAAGATCAAACTACAACGGCAAACATTATATTAATGCAAAAAAATAATATAATTTAAAATATACTATCAGATGGGGCCCAATTATTCCAAAGTTGATGATATTAAGATAAGCAAGTGACCCCGCCACTATCACTTCAAAGGTCGAAGGATATAATTTATTGGTTAATGGAGAATATGTCAAATGCAATTATGAGAGCACTGTTGTAAAAGATGTGGAAAAGATATTTTGGTTTAAAATCAATACTTGTTTTGAAACTATTTCACAAGGAGAATTGAATGAATCATTCGAACAAGGTCATCCGTTG